>CATIWO010155018.1:0-11836 GCA_949673435.1 Macaranga tanarius | reverse complement strand
TATATGTATGGTTGCTTTAATAATTACTTATTGAGTCGCAAGCTCATTCCTTTGCAAATTGTGGTTTTCAGGTAGTAGATAGCCTAGCTTAAGGGATTGCTTTGATAAAAAGATTGAAGCTTGGTCTTTTAGTGAGTTCAGATGGGACAACCGCGTGCTTGATAATAACATTTCCATCCATCCACATGAGCATTAATATTTTGGGATTATTGTATTAAGTTCATATTGTGATTAAAGACATACATAATTTATATGTACATTGTATAATTAATACTTTAATATATAAAAAGTATCTTTTCAATTAAGAAATTTTTTATCATTCATATTTTATGTCAATAATTTGGACACGTGTATGTGGTACCTAGAGGGTGCTACACATGGTCTGGTGATCCCCAAGCATGGCAGCAGGGCATCCTTTTTATTTTCGTAATTTTCTTTGCAGTGTTTGCAATCTTTAGTAATTAATAAGGGATATGTTAGATGAAAATTGTATTTATTTTATATTTTTTTAGTTATAGTGTTTTGTACTTGATAGTAATATGTTATGATTTGATTTGTATTTTAATTGTATATACTGATTATGCTCTATTGTTTGTGCATTATTGGATTATTTCTTTTAAATACTAACTCTATCTTTTTGTAGGTGTTTTCTTTGGGCGGTCTAATTACTAATTTGTTTGCAGGCAGCTAAATAGTAATTTAAAGACTATACTTTTAGATATTTAGGACTTTTGCTTTATTTTATGTTCTTTATTATTGTGTGAAAGGGTTATACTTTTCTCATCCTCTCATTTCTTTGTATGTTTTTTGTGTGTTTATTTTTATTATGTATATATTGTGGTGAATGTTTGAATGATTGAAAATTGGACTTAATTATATGTAAATTGGACAATAAATCAATCTGGACTAAATTGTAAAAATTTAAAAATTATTTGATAGAAAATGTAATTTTGTATGTAAATAACGAAATAATTAAAAATAATAAAACATGAAATACAAATGGAGACCAATTGCAAGGTTGGATGGGTATTCCAAAAACTCATACCAAGTTTTCGTACTCAATCTTTGAGGACAGCTACTAGGCTTCTCCGTGGAA
This sequence comes from Macaranga tanarius, assembly GCA_949673435.1. Classification (NCBI taxonomy): domain Eukaryota; kingdom Viridiplantae; phylum Streptophyta; class Magnoliopsida; order Malpighiales; family Euphorbiaceae; genus Macaranga; species Macaranga tanarius. Next base: position 10,740 of record CATIWO010155018.1, on the reverse strand, counting down.
TTCAGTTGATGTATAGTGTGTCCCGGATTTTACCTGGGTGGTGACTCCATTTCTTACTTAAGCCTGTAAAAAGGCCTAAAGTTATATTCCTAGTGGGCCATAAGCCTGCTTAGTGCTGTGATTGTTAAATACTTGGTTGTACGCTAAACCCCGCCGTCTACAGTGTTGACTCCACTAGGAATAAAGAAACTGATTCAAGTATTTCATGTTTTATTATTTTTAATTGTTTAATTGTTTCTACTACATTCACAATAATTGTTTTCCACATACTGTGCACTCAGTCCCGAATAACCTGATTATAATTGTTGCTCTACTGTCTGCATTTCATTCAAACCTAAGGGTAGGGTATATGGCTATTGTCATTCACAGTAGAGTACAATTGAGTACATCATTTGAACCCTTGAGTGGGGAGACAGAAATATAGTATAAATCTACGGAAGCCTTTGACCTTACCCTAGATCCAGGCATCTAGCTTATATATTGGCTTAGTAACTTCCCCTAGGTTTTTCCCAAGATACATGTGTTTGATGCCATATAGTAGTTTTATTTATGAAGCCCGAGCCTAATAATGGTAGACAGTTTTAGATTGGACCCGACCATCCTATTATGGCCCGTAACATTATACTTTGATTTTATTTATGAGATTTTTTACTTATTTGTTATTATCATCTCGAGAGACTTATATGAATGTTGGTTTTGTTATTCCCCGATGATAATCAAAACTCAGAAAAAAAATTCTAGAACAAGAAACTCACCATTGAACACGTGTTTGGGAGAGAAGGTTGGAAGGTGAAAAGCGGCCCTAGAGGGGGGTGAATATAGCCAATGAGTAGTTTAGAGGAAAATTAAAAACAACGGCAAATTAAAAGATGTTTAATAGAAGTGTTTCACCAACACACTTAAGATCTACAATAAAAATAGAGATAAACACAAGAACAAAAACATACATAAAAATACAATACTTTATAGAGGTTCGGATTATAACCAATCCTATATCCTCTACCTAACTTATCCCCAAGTTAGGATTTTCAATGCCCACACCAATCTTATTACCAAGATTGTGTATAATAAAGTATTTTAAAGATCAATACTAACCTTATAATAACGTGTGTTTTTTTTATTCAACACAAACTAATCTTCAATATGTTTTTCTAAGCTTAACATTAACCTTTTTTTAAGTATTTTCAAGGCTTACACTTAAATCTTTCCATAAGAGTTTTCAAGGCTAACTCATTACCTTTACAATCAATGTGTTTTTACTAAGGCTCAATACTAACCCAAAGAGAAAGAACCTCACCACCCACTTCTTCAACCTCAAAGAATGAGTAGATGAAAGAGTCATATCTCTAACACTCACCCAACTCTCACAAAAAGGGTAGATATAAACTCAAGAAGAGTTTGTTTACAAAAAATGAGTATTCAAAGAAAATTGTGAAAGAAATAAATCTTAGTTCAATGATTTAACATAATTAATTTACTCCACCAACTCTCTAACTTCTTAAATGAAGTTCCAAGCCTTGTATATATAATTGGGAATGAAAAACTACCTATTAAAAAGCATTGAATTTGTCCAAGCACTCTTCAAGATTCATTTAATGTGATTTCAACTTTTTCACAAAATTTGTATTGTTTACGATTGTGATTGAACCCTCACGATCGTGAACTTTAAAAATATGACTGTTGGAGGTGAATTTGACCGTTAGAGCCATGTCACGATTGTGATCCTACCCTCACAATCGTGACTAGCTATCACGATCGTGACCAGTCATCTCACAATAATGAGCATAGTCAATAATTAGTCAAACTTGTATATTTTGACTCCAATTGATCTTATATGAGTTGTAATCATCCATATGACTTTAAGGAATATTAGTAAAGACTTTTGAGGAATTTAATAAAACTTCAAATCACCCTCTAATTTTTGCTTTATCAATAGCTTTAATTTAACTTATAATCACACTTAAAATAAACATATTAGTAACTCAAAATTGATTGTTAAAGTCAAAATAAAGGTTGATTTGAGATGATCAACATATTGATCATGCAAAGGGTCAATAATCTGCCCCTTTTTAACTTTGACCATCAATTTTTGAATGATAATCAAAAGTCAATACGTGCATGTGTATGCATTTGTTTTACAATACTCCCCCTCAATTATATGCCAAAGGGTTTTGAAATTTCTCCCCCTCAATATATGCTAAGGTGAGCTAAACATACTAAAAATCATTCAATTATATCAAATGTTTAGTTTCTCCCCCTTTTTGGCATTCTATTTATAATTCAAACATAATTATTATCATTCAAAATGCCAAATTTCTCTCCTCTTTTGTCAAAGTGAAAAAGGGAAGGATACCAAATGTAAGACAAAAAGTAAATGAAATAGAATATATAATACCAAATGAACATCAAATAAATGACAAGGATACTAATAAAAAATAAGTGAACCAAGTGAAAAAGGCATACTAAATAAAAAATGTTGAAAACAATGAGAAGATGGCATGCTAAAAATATGCAATTTTTGAGAATTATTTTGATCATGCAAAGGGTCAAATTCTCTTTAGACAAATTGTTGTTTGCATATTTATTAATAAATTAAATAAATTATTTTCATGAAATCATAAAGAAATAGCTTAAAATGCAATAACTAATAATTTAAGATTACAAGCTTGAATTTAAATAAGTAACTCATCAAAATATACAAACACAATCAATTCAAGCAAGAACATCTTAAGATCAATTAACCTTTTGAACCCAAATTTTAATTGGTCTAGGTTGATTAGTTTTAAAAAAATATTTAGGTAAAATATTAAGATGAAGCTTCATATAATAACATACATTATTAGTATGTCCTAATCTCATACAATAGAAGCATCTAACATTAGTAAATCTATTGTGCCTTGGTATATAAGTGCTCTTACCATGAAAGTATTACACATATTTCCTACTAGGAAAGTGAGTTCTAATATGTGCTCTAAAGTGTGCATATACCATGCATTCATGAATATGCACATTATGGAATGGTGTTACATGATTAGGTGTATGCTTCTTTATGTACATGAAAGTATGCTTGGGTTGAGGTCTTTTGGCTTGTGTCTTAAACCTTTAAGCCATAGGGGTATAAGTCTTAAAAGACTTGGCTCTAGGCATATGCGACTTTTTAGCCAATATGGCTTGAGTCTTAGTAGTACCACTAGGAGAATCTGATGAATTATGGTTAGTTTTCATAAATTTATTTTGAGAGGATGATGGTGATAATGATGCTCCATGTTCATATCCAATACCATAGGTATTGCCATGAAATTTTTGAGAAGTTAAAAGAGCATCTAGAGTTTCCTTTCCTTTATGAAACTTAGAAATATAATTTTTTAGCTCTAAAACTTCTTTAGAAAGCCTTTCATTCTCTTCTTTAGTCTTATTAAATTCACATTTAAAATAGGTAGAAGCTTTTAAATTATTAAAGAGTTGCTCATTTAAGGAGGTCCCTTTGGAAAACTTATCTTTCAAATCCTCAAATTCTTTTGACAATTTTAAAAGCTCTAATTTGTAAAACTTTTTCTTTGAAAGCAAATTTTTGCATTTTAGAAAAATTTTGCTCATAATAGAGCTCTCATCATCAAGTTATTCATCATCATCATAATCATAGTCACAAAAGTCATCACAAGAGGAATTGGATAAGAGAGGTACCTCATAATTATCCTCCAAAGCCATGAAGCAAAGGTTAGTTGCTCTTTATTGCTCATCCTCTAACTCGAATTCGAAGGAATTGTCCCAAGTAGTTTTAAAGTCTTTTCTCCTTTCTTTTTCTTCATTGTTCTTATGCTTAAGCTTGGGGCATTCATCTTGATTATGACTGGGTCTCTTACACTTGAAGCATATGATTTTCTTGGCCTTTTTAGAGCCACCTCTCTTAGATTCTTTGTATTTTCTCAAGTTTTTCCTTTTTAAGTACTCTATGATGCTTCTTGTGAATGATGCAATCTCATCTTCATCTTCATTTGAATCTTTAAGGTCATCTTTATCGCTTGAGTCTTGTGATACTTTGAATGCAAGGCTCTTTTTCTTCTCTTTTTTCCTTCCTTTTCTTCTTCCCTTTACCTCAAGGTAATCTCATGAGTAAGAAGTTTACCAATAAGAACATCGGTTGAAAGCTTTGAAAGGTCATATGATTCTTCAATTGAAGTTACCCTAGACTCCCAATCCTTCTTGGGAAGCACCCTTAGGATCTTAGTGTTGATTTCTTCTTTTGAGTAGTGCTTGCCTAACTTTCTCAAGGTTGTCAAAAGGGCATTTCATCGATTTATCATTTCAGTGATGCTTTCATAAGGCTTCATTTTAAAGAGTTCATACTCATAGACATAGAGTTAAACCTTCATTGATCTAACTTGGATGTTACATTCATAATGATTCTCTAAGGTCTCCTACATCTCCTTGGCCAAAATGTAATATTGAATTTGGCGTCCTTCCTTTCTTCACATGGAAGTAATAAGAATAGTCATGGCCCCTTTATTTTTGTAATTTTCTTCTTTTTCCTCTTGTGACCATCTTCCTCTCACTTTTGGGAGTTCAACATTTTCCACCAACTCTATCGGAGGGTTCGACCCATCAAGAATCACATCCTAAAGTCTAATTGGATTACTATCAAGGTATAGCTCCATTTTATGTTTCCAAAAAGGGTAGTCACTCCCATCAAAGAATAGTCTATAGGTTTGAAAAGAAAGAAAATTACCCCCCATTATCTTGAATTCTAGCAACTAAGTACCTGGAACCCAAGCTTTGGTACCAATTGAAAAGGGGTCCTAGAGGGGGTGAATAGGGACAATAAGTGATTCAGAGGAAAATTAATAATAAAGGCAAATTAAAAGGTGTTTAAGAGAAGTGTTTAGCCAACACACTCAAGATCCACAATAAAAATAGAGATAAACACAAGAACAAGAACACACACAAAAACACAATAATTTATAGAGGTTCAGATTATAACCAGTCATACATCATCTACCTAACTTATCCCCAAGTTAGGATTTTTAATCACCCACACCAATCTTATTATCAAGATTGTGTACAGTAAAATGTTTTAAGGATCAACACTAATTTTACAATAACTTGTATTTTTCTTGGCTCAACCCAAACCAATCTTCAATGTGTTTTTCTAGGCTCAACACTAACCTTATTCCAAGTGTTTTCTAGGCTCACACTTATACCTTCCCACAAACTTTTTCAAGGCTAACTCATAACCTTTATAATTAATATGTTTTTACAAAGGCTCAACACTAACCCAAAGAGAAAGAACATCACTACCCACTTCTTTAACCCCAAAGAATGAGTAGATGAAGGAATCCTACCTCTAACACTCACCCAACTCTCATAATAAGGGTAGATACAAACTCAACAAGAGTTTGTTTACAATCAAAGAGTATACAAAGAGAAAATTTTAAAGAAATAAAGTTTAGTTCAATAAATTAGCACAATCAATTTACTCCACAACCTCTCTAACTTCTTAAATGAAGTTCCAAGCCTTATATATATAGTTGGGAATGAAACACTAGCTGTTAGGAAGCAAGAATTTAGTCAAAAAACTCTTCAACCTTTATTAAATATAATTTTAACTTTTTCACAGGATTGGCACTGCTCACGATCGTGACTTAGCCCTCACGATTGTGAGCCTTGAAAATGTAATTGTTGGAATTGAAAATTTGATCGTTGGAGCCATGTTAGGATCGTGAGCCTTCCCTTACGATTGTGACCACCTATCTTATGATCGTGAGGGTCTCGAGTCCTTTCAACTTAGTCTTCTTCATTTTAATTGTGCAAGCCAACACCCCTCACGAATCGTGACCTTCCATCTCACTATCGTGAGGGTAATCCTCACCTAGTGAACTTGCATATTTTAACTCCAGTTGATCCCACATGAGTTGTGATCATCCATGTGACCTTAAAGGACATTAGTAAGGACTTTTGAGGACTTTAATGAAGCTTCAAATCACTCTCTATTATTTGCTTTATAAATGGCTTTAATCTAACTTATAATAACAATTAAACAAATACATTATTAACTCAAAATTGATTATTAAAGTCAAAACAAAGGTTGATTTGAGATTGATCAATGCATTGATCATGAAAAAGGTCAACACTTTCCAATTTTTTCAATATATTCATCACATAATTTGAATATAGTAGATAGTATATTCCATTAAAAGATGGTCATGCTTATATACCCTTAGATGAAAATGAAGATATAATTTATTAGTAACCACTAAGATTATATAGTACTTGCGAAAGGTCTTTTTAACCACCTTGATTATTTATTTATTTATTTAGAATTTTAACTTTTAGGTAGCTAGTTGTTTGGTAACAGAACTGAATGTCATCCTTATTAAGTAGATATTTTTTTGTAACATTTGATATATAGATAATTCTTCCAACAAATTCATGATTTATGTATATTTTATTTTTTTATTCATGTTTGTTCTCAATATCACATATATGTGTTAATTTTTTTTGCTAAATTAATAGTTGGCTAATAAGTTATTCTTCTAACTTATTTTACCTATTTTATTATATTATTTGACGTGGTATCATATCATTTTATTAGAAGTCATTGTAATATCCCTTCGCGCCATAACTTAACCAGAATAGCCATCTAACAAGGGTATAACTAGAAAGATATATTACCTAAAGACTATAAAAAGAATCTTTTAACAACAAACATTATAAAATGTCATTTCTATAAAATGATAGTACCAAACTTAAATATTAATAAATCACAAACAGTGATATCTCCAATGATAATAATTTAATAACAAGAGACATACTAAAGATATGACATAACATATATTTACATAAATATCAGTACGTTGGTAACCTATCACCAAACAACATCTACTAAGTATATATACACAAGGAGACTACTGGTTATTATACAATTGATTTCAAAATGAATAATAGTAAGCTCTAATAACCCTCTCTCAAATCCTCGAGATCTTCGTCTCACAATAACTGTGCCTCTATGATTAGCACCACCCAAGCCTAGGCTCAGCTATCGAACACCTAACTCTGAAACTAAAAAGATCCATCATAGCACTAAGGGTGTAGCCCACCATCATAGCAAAAAGACCAAAAAGTATCTTTATTCTTTCTAGCATCACACCCAGGTCAAAGTGAACTGTACATTGGTGGTGGTCTCATAAAAAACCCTGAAAGCAGTGCATATACTGTCTAGGTGCTCCTCCCTAATGGTAGACATGCAGACAGAAGCTCCTATAAGCTCCACCGAAACTCGAAAAGTCAATTCTGAATCCTCAAAATGACACACTGTATACTTTACCGAGGTCTCCACCTCTGTAACCTCATAAGTCATTGTAGTCCACTGCATTGCCATATCTCCCAAGTTCTAACTACATAGACACTATATACCTATACTAAAAATAATTTTACAAATAAAAGAGAGTGGGTAATTTCATAAGTAAATTGCCAATGAGTGAAAAAGAAATAACACTAATATTTGAAACATCAAGGATCTCATAAGCAACAATCCAATAAATAAAACAATAATAAGTAATAAACACGACATAAAATTAGAAATTCAAATTATTAACGAGTTCTAAGAATAAGCGCACTTATTTTTATTTCAGTTCTTATTATTGATAGCATAATAATATTTTTCAGTTTAGTATTAAAATTATTTTTCTACAAATGTTTATTTTGCGTTAATAAAATTTCTCTTTCTAAATTCTCATTTTCCATAATTTGTTTGTCACGTTCTTTGTGTTGTATTTTATACTTTACTGAGCTTAAAAGCTCATTTTATGTTCATAAATATTTATTGTATAATATAAAACCTCACCATATCATAATATCACTCTTACACAACACTGTGATCCACGTATCACAAATCTCGGTATCAAAATTTAAGTCAATATCACATTCCACACTAACTGTATTTCAACATATCAGTTCTCAATAAATTCATATGCATACTTATTAACTACATAGATTCATCTCTGAATTTATGCATTGTGCCAAAGACAATTATCATTAGGTTGACCAACTCACTCTTAACAGAACTCAAATATATATATATATATATATATACACATACATACATACAAATATGTCTAAAATGTACGCATTTCTATTTCCATATTGCATTATCAACTTACAACAATTCAATTCCATTATCGTTTGGACTATGTCATTTGCTTTGGTTTATTTTCGTATGTTTATTTCAATGTATTTCTCAGTTTGATGTAACATTAAATATGATTTTAGTCTCTGTGTCTGACACTTAAGAGTTTATCCATATTATTCTATATATTTGTAATTCAATTATATATAATTTTGATAAACATATTCTATTTAACCCATTTTGAGTAAATTATAGTAGTTCTAGTATTTATGTGTGTTTATACATGTTTCTAGTTGAGTTTAAGTTCCAAAGTTTAGATTTAACTCCATTTAATTGTAGAATCTAGTCACAAAGGCGCCTTCTTAGTATTAAGGTGTCGCCTTAGCATTGTGATGCCTCCTCCACTTGTTAAGGCGTCACCCCAATGTCACTGAGGTGCCGCTAGATCATTCAGGCGTCATCTGAATGCATCACAAAAGTATACTATACTTGAAAATGACAGAACTACAACCAAAAATCTAAGTTTTCATCATCAATTACTTCATAAAACCTCACAACACATATTTCAAGCATTCTAGCACATTTTTTACTTAATAATGTGTGCATTACACTTTAAACTCATAAAACATAATAACATTTAAATCTCGAAAAATTTGCTTTGAAATAAAAAAAAAGTAGAAATAAGTCCACTCATCAGATTTTAGTACTTGCTTCTCTAAATTCTTGAAGGTAGAAGACCCTATCTACAATAATATTCTTCTCCTTCTTCTTCTTCAAAAATAGCAGCTTCCCTTTCTCTTCTTCTTCTTCCTCTGCATTAAAAATGCAACTTCTCTCTCTCTCTCTTTTATCCTTTAAATTTTAACACATCACTCATAAATCCTTATACAATATTCTTCTTTCAATTTAGTTCTTGATTACTTTCAATTACATCCAAATTTTCTAAATTTTATTTTATTCTCATTAAATCTTCCGAATCAATTTCATCCAAAAAATAGTACTCAATTATATTAAATTAAATATTAAATTCTATTAACTCAGTTCTGAGGACACAGATGTTACAGTCATACTTATCACTAAATTATATTTCGTAAATTTTATTTAAGTTGAAATTTTTTTGCCATATAAAGATATGGAATAAATGTTTAGTGGAACTAAATATAGTAGTGTTTATCATTAGATGAATGTAAAAAATTATTAATAGATTGAAAATGTAAAACTAAGCATTTAGGAATTATTAATTGAAAATAAGTAAAACACTTTCAAAAGTAATAGTTTAAATTATCTCATGTATATCATCATGTAATTATTTTAGCATTTGATATTCCGATTTTCGGTAGTCATATAATTTCAACTATTTCAATGTTTATGTAGGGCAAACTCTATAAAGGAATAAAAAATTTCCAGCACATGATTTTCTATACATAAAACTTAAATATAACCTTATTTAAAATATTCAAACTTCTCACAACTTATTCACCACTTATATACCAATAGATATTAATATTTTCTCACCCAATCTTCATTATGAGAATGAACATTAGATAGTAACAATAATTATTTTGCTTAACCAATATTTAATTTCATATGTAATAGGGGCAAGGGAATATGAAGATGTATGCAAGGGGGTGAAAAGGAGGGAAAGAATGTGATGCAATATATCTTCATTTGCTTACATCCATGTAGATTATAAGTTAAACAAGTATAATGGTTTTTGTTCTTTTAATATGTATCATTAGTGTAAAAGGATAGTCAAGTTATTTCTTCACTAGTTCACATTTTACTCCCCAAGAAATCAAACCTACTCTCTAGCAAAAATTTCTCTTCATTTTGCTATTATTTTTATTTTTATTTTTCCTAAATCAATACAACCACCTCCATCTAGTGTCCTAAATGTGCATAGACTTTAAAAGAAAGTACAAATATATATATATATATATATATATATATATATAGGGTTATTTACAAAAAAAAAAACATGACCTTTGGTGATTTTAGTGATTTAATCATATCTTTTTAATTTTTGCAAAATAAAACATCAACTTATAAATCTTGGCAACTCGAAATACCGATAGAAATTCCGGTGATTACTTTCTGACGTGGCAGCCAGAATTTCTATCGGTGTTTCAAGTTGCCAAGATTTATAAGTTGGTGTTTTAATTTGCCAAAATTGAAAAGATGTGATTAAAACACTAAAATCGTGAAAGTTATGATTTTATTTGTAAATAACCCATAAATTAACTTTAACTTATACAATTTCCAACGATTGTAATTTACATAGTTATAGATTATATTTAACTGTAATTTTCATATTTCTAATAAATTTTTTTATAGCTGTATGTATAGATTATTATAGTGTACACACATATCATGATGACACGCTAATATAGTTATTTTTATAGACACTAATTTAGTTATTTACATGAATTTAATAATGATAAACTATTTTCTCAAAAACAAATGATAAGCTAAGTGATGGAATATGGTAGAAGACATTTGGTGTGAATTCTTATTACTCAAAAGCCTCACATTTGATTAATCCTTAATAACTTTATATGTCATCATAATATGTGTGCACATTACAACAATCTATATATATAGCTATAAAAAAATTATTA
>CATIWO010155007.1:0-16580 GCA_949673435.1 Macaranga tanarius | reverse complement strand
CTCTGGCTCGTGTAATTGGGCCTCCATCATAGCTTAATGGATCCAAATTCTCCTTTCTTGTTGTAGTAGAATTTGCACCTCCCTCCTTGACTCCTTCCATGGCTAAATTTGGTGTAGGAACTCCATGATCATTCGCATCAGTATCACTGCTGATTTCACTACGGAGGCCGAGTACATAACCGCATCAAATGCTGCTAAGGAAACTATTTGGATTTGAAAGTTCATCACCGAACTAGGAGTTGTTCCTTCCATTGAGTCGGCAGTACCTCTCTTCTGCGACAACAATGGAGCCATTTCTTTGGCAAGGAACTGAGGTCTCACCAGAAATCTAAACACATCGAAAGGCGCTATCATGTTATCAGGGAGCTTATTGGAAAAGCCGATGTCCCTGTGTAGAAGGTAGCTTCAGCCAACAATGTGGCTGATCCACTCACTAAGGCACTTACACAGCTGTTGTTAAACCATTATCTTGATGTTAGTATAGGTGATATATCCTAGACAACAATCATGTATTTTTACATTGAAAATTATCCCAAATGGCAATGTAATATTCATTTAAATAAAGTGTTTATTTATTTGAGTATTTATTTATTAGCATTATGTTAAATAAATTTATTATCAATAGTTGATAATATGAGTGATAAATTTATTTAGTACATATGCTATAAACTTGTTCATAGTTGATAAATTAATATTTGGATGATATTAATTTGACTATCACCTTTGTCTATTTTCCTTGATTAGTATGTGATACTAATAGTGGGAGGTAGTTGAGTCTCATACTACTTGATATGAGATATCAAAATAGACATGTGGATACTCATGTGATGGGTAGATCAAACATGACGTTAGATTTGTTATCGTGAGGATATTTAATTATAGTCAACGTTCACAGTCTAGGTCATAATGGTGCATATAGTCCTTTGACCTGAGGCAGCATGGTCATCCACATTTAAGTGGTTAGAGTTTGTTACCGCTTACATACTTATATTAATCACACATGGGTATATGGCATATGGTGGCTCTAGTCAGTTACATGTAGGGATGAGTGTTTGACCAAGATAGAATTCATTGCATGTAGATAACCAGGATAAGATCTTATGCTATCTAAGTTTATTCTTGATGAATAAGTTCCTAGATAGGACAAACATGATAGTCTATAAGAGTTTCAGTGCTAGAAATAGTTTCTAGTATTTGTTATATTTTTATCAAGAATAGAACTTAAGATGAGGTCATATGATAAAGCCATTAGAGTTTGACTGAACTTTAACTCTAGGCTTTATTGGGATCTTCTAATGAAGGGATTTTAGTGCACAATAATTATGACCAAAGGGTTCATGTGAATCAATACATGCATTCATTTCTAATTGGGTAGTTATGATATCGATGCTAGGGGTCACTCACAACTTATGAGAACTGTGTATTATTGGGATTTTTACATTTATATTTGAAAGTGTTTCAAATAATATCAAGTGTTGATATTATCTTCTCATTGCCAATTAGACATGAACTTAGTAAGTCACACCTATAAGGTTTTCACCAAATCATCTATATTAATCTGATTATTGATTAAATAGTTTAATCAATTGATTAAGATTAACAGAATTGGATTTATGCTTTAAGCAATGATTCTAGCATATCATGAAATCTAATTCAACCAAGGGTTTTAATTATTAATTTATACTTAATTAATATGAGATATTAATAGAAGTATTGAATTAATAATTATATATGCATTGTTGTTTTCTACTTGGACTTGGATTAATGGCCCAAGTTGTATGGGCCTAGGCTTAAAAGTGTTTTGGGCCAAAGATTAATCCAATGTGTTGAGAAAGCCCATCAACCTTATTTAGGTCCATTAATTTAGTAGATTGGGCTTGGACCAAGTGTTGGCCCAATATGCAAGCCCAAGTCCATAAAATTAATGTAAAGATTTGGTTGTATGTATTTACAAGTATAAAAGATGTATATAGACATTAAATATAAGATGTGTTGTCTACATTCATCTTTGGACACTTGTAAGGCCACTTGTCAAATATGTATTCTTACTAAGTGACAAGTGTCCTAGTGATGTCATCAATGATGTCATGTGGTGGGCTAATGATATTATGTGGTGGGCCAATGATGTCATGGATGATGTCATGGTGATGTCATGGATGATGTTATGGTGATGTCATGATGAGGTGCTTTCTCTACACATATTTTTATCCTAAGTAAAAAAAAGATATGGTTGGTTTTTTGTTTAAGTGTTGAACAAAAATGGTGGAGGTTTTTGTGGGGACAAAAACGTGAGCAACCAACAAGAAAAGAAAAGCAACATAAACCCTTAAGTGTTCTTGCTAATTGATTAAGTTGGTGCAAGTTCTTGTGAGGGTCATTAGAGAGGTGACTTGCTACTAAAATTATCTAAGCAAGAAGGTGATTTGGTAGAGCTCAGTGTTTCAAGCTAGAGGCCATACACTTGGGTGGATAGAGCATATGATTCAAGAGTTGAATCATCTACACAAAGCTTTAAGATACTAGTGTGGTCTTCTTCAAACATAAGGAGTTTGTAAGTTTACTTAAACTTTGAACTTCTTTATTGTTGTGTTTGTATGCTTGTATGTTTTTAGCTATGTGTAAATTGCAAAATGGATCTCTAGGATTGGAATTCTTCATGTGATGAAGAGTTATGCAAAAATTTCACCCTTGTTAGGTATATGCTTCCGCTGCACTCATGTTGCATAACTGTTTCCTTTCATTGGTATCAGAGCCTTTTTTTTGCACTTTACACATGCTAAAATATGAATTACAAATGTTGTAATTCAGTATTTGATTGGTTGTAAGAGTTGTGGCCTTTGTTGCAAGAGTTGCAAGTTGAAAAATACATGTTTTTGGCACACAGCAGTGTGCACACGCCCATGTGCATGGCTGTGTGCAACACTGCCATTTGGTGAAAGGGGGCACATGGCCTGGGACATGGCCATGTCCCAGTTGTTGTACCATTTTTCATATGTTGTTAAATGCTCCCTTTTGTGCTTTAAACATGCTAGACGCATCTTAGAGATGCTAAAACTTATAAATGCTTGTCATTTATGCAATGAATGATCATGGATTAGTTTACATCTTGGTTTGTAATAATGACTAATTTTATTATTATTTATATGTAATTAAGTGTTAGTTATATAGATTAAGATGTAAATTATTTTCTTTGGTATGCCAAGGGGTCATTGTAATTCATTCATCGCAAGAGTTGTGACATGGAAGCTTGAAGAGTTCAAGTGGCAATGCTATGAAGATGGAAGCAAAGGCCCAATGTATTCTAAGAGTTAGAATAGGCATAAGGAAAAATCCATGATCAATCCTTATTTGTGCATCCATTATGCATGTTTTATGTATATATATGATATATATATTGTAACATGCTTTACATGCTATATGTGATATATGTACGTAATTGGATGCCATGAAATTTATATATGTGATATGTAAATTGGTTAATGTGCAAAGTGAGACCTCTAATAAAGACCCAAAAATCTTCCAAATTAAATTTAGGTCTTGGCTCTCCATTGGAGCAATAACTTGCATGGTTTTAGGATTATATGCATCGACTATAGATACATAGGGGTGTACATAAGTCCTAAGAGATTTATGTAGTGTTATTGTTAAGCATGAGATGTTGTGGGTATATGGATACACTATAAGCCAAGAATGGCAAATAGGAGTACCTGAGGTTTATAGTGTTCAAATCCATACATTTCACTGATCCAATGGTGTGGACCTAACTAATGCCAAAGGCCAAGAACGACAATGTGTACCTGAGGCCCATAACATTAGGAGCCGGATTGATGGGATCTCATATAAGATGTGATGGTAAGAGTTACCACTTAATGAGAGCTAATATTCCAAGAATGGCAATGTGTACCTAAGGGATATTGAGTGACTCATTAAGAACTCCATCACCCACTAGAAATCCATCCGACAAGGGATTTCCGTTTCCTACTTGGAAGTGTAGGATTCGCCAAGTTAGTGGGAGGCCATTATGATTAAAGACCAAATCTAATGGTTATATTACAATGTCTTATTACTAATTAATCTTGTTGCCTTTGCAGACTATTTAATAATATGAGACCATCAAACCCACTTTCCATCATACTTGAACAATATAGGCTCACGGGCCCTAACTTTATTGATTGGCTAAGGAATCTAAAAATTGTTTTAGCTTCCAAAAAAATACTTTATGTATTGACATAAAGTCCACCCGAACCAATTCCTACAAATGTCTCCCAGGAAGAGCGTGACACTTTAGAAAAATGGAAAGATGATGATTTGTAAACATGTTGCATTATATGGGCTTCTATGAGTACCGATATTCATTGGCAACATGAGAAGTACATGTATGCAAAAGACATCCTACTTCACCTTCAAGAGTTGTTTGGTGAACAAAGTAGGACCGCTAGATATGAGATATCGAAGCGGCTCTTTCATGCTAAGATGAAGGAGGGTGAGGATGTGGCTATCCATATAAACTCTATGATTAGAGCAATGGAGGAACTAGAGAGTCTAGATTTCTCCATGGACTTCCATCTCTAGTTAGATTTGATCCTTCAATCCCTTCCTGAATCTTTTGGCCAAACCATTGTAAATTTCCATATGAACAAAATAGAGTGTACGCTTGCGGAGCTTTTGAATATGTTACGATGGCCCAAAAGGCTATCCAAGGCAATAAAGAAAAGGAAGTGGCACTTATTGCTTATTCTAGTAGGACTAAGAAGAAAAGCAATAAGAAAAAGAATAAAGGCAAGACAAGTTTTGTCAAGCCTGCGGGTGGTGTAGCCAAGAATAAAAGTAAGGCAGTGGTGAGGGCAGACCAAGGCAGAGGAAAGTATTTCTATTACTAAGGTGAGAGACATTGGAAGAGGAATTGTCCTAAGTTCCTGGAGTCTTTCAAGATAAAAGAAAAGGGCAAGTAAGGAGAAGGTGAGACTTTCTTTGAGTTATTTGCTTCTAAATGTTCTGACAGCTAATCTAAAGCATGGGTATTGGATACTAGTGCTAGTTCTCACATTTCTTCATCCTTACAGGATCTAGTAAATGAGAGAAGACTGAGGCCTGGTGAAGTGACCTTAAAGCTTGGGAATAGAGCAAGTGTTGCGGCCAAAGCTATAGGATCCACTTCTATTGATCTATATAATCATATTTTGTTGTTAGACAATGTATTATATATACTTAATGCTTATAAGAACATAATTTCTATTTATAGTTTGACTAGAAAGAATTATGAATTTCATTTCAAAATAGATGTTTGTAATATTTATTTTGGAAATGAAATGGTTGGCATGGGTTATTTAAAACAAGGTTTATATTATGTTGATAATATATCTAATAACAAGAAGCCTCAAACCTATGTGAGTAATGCATATGCAATGTTAATAAGAATTGCCTCTAACTCCAAATACCTTTGGCATTTGAGATTATATCACATTGCAGAGGATAGGATTAACAAGTTGGAAAGGATGGAAATCTTAAGTAATCTTGAATCTGCATCCAATTTAACTTGTGAGGCTTGTCTTCAAGGCAGGATGACAAGATCACCATTTGTTGGACAAATGGCAAGAGCCAAAGATTTGTTGGAGATCATACATAGTGATGTATGTGGGCCATTTAGTGAAATGGTGAGAGGAGGGTTCTACTATTTTATTACCTTTATAGATGATCTATCAAGGTATGGGCACTTGTTTCTTTTGAAACATAAAAGTGAATCCTTTGAAAAGTTCAAGGAATTCAAAGCCCAAGTAGAGAACCAAACAAGGAAAAGTATTAAAAATCTTTGATCAGATCGAGGAGGTGAATACTTAAGTACCAAGTATATTCAATTTCTTAAAGAACATGGCATTGCATCACAACTCACACCTCTTGGAACACCGCAATTAAATGGTGTATCCGAAAGGAGAAATCGTACCCTATTGGATATGGTACGGTCTATAATAAGCTACACCGATCTTCCTATATCACTGTGGGATTTTGCACTCCAAACTGCCTCTTATATCCTTAATCGTGTCCCATCCAAATTCATTTCTACTATACCATATAAGATATGGCGTGGCAGAAAACCAAGTCTTAAGCATATTAAGATTTGGGGATGTAAATGGATCTTCAAGAGAAAGATTGATGTAGATGGAAAGGTACACGACTGGTAGTGAAAGGGTTTCACTAAAGAGAAGGGATCGATTATAAGGAAACCTTCTCGCCGGTAGCTATGCTTAAATCCATTCAGATTCTTTATCTATAGCTGCACACTATGATTATAAGGTTTGGCAAATGGATGTCAAGACCGCTTTTCTCTATTGTTATATTGAGGAAAACATTTTCATGGAGCAACCCAAAGGATTTGAATCCGAGGAAAGCTCAAAAGTGTGCAAGCTTAATAGATCAATTTATGGTCTAAAGTAAGCTTCAAGGAGTTGGAATCATCATTTTGATGAGGCTATCCGTTCTTATGGTTTCATTAAGAATGAGGATGAGCCGTGTGTTTACAAGAAGGTTAGTGGGAGCCAACTCACTTTCCTGGTTTTGTATGTTGATGAAATTCTGTTAATTGGAAATGATATAGGTATGATGACATCTGTAAAAGTCTGGCTGTCGAAAACCTTCTCGATGAAAAACTTTGGGGAGGGAGCCTATATTCTCGGGATTCGAGTCTATAGAGATAGATCGAAGAGAATAATAGGTTTATCCCAAAGTCCTTACTTGGAAAAGGTGTTGAAGA
Organism: Macaranga tanarius; assembly: GCA_949673435.1. Classification (NCBI taxonomy): domain Eukaryota; kingdom Viridiplantae; phylum Streptophyta; class Magnoliopsida; order Malpighiales; family Euphorbiaceae; genus Macaranga; species Macaranga tanarius. The sequence goes on along the minus strand of CATIWO010155007.1, from coordinate 9,832 downwards.
GATTCAACATGCTGGATTCTTAGAGAGGATTATTACCAGTTAGGCATGGTATCTATTTATCCAAAGATATGTCTCCTAAGACATCCGAGGAAATGGAGCAAATGGCCAAAGTTCCTTATGCTTCGGCAATAGGAAGCTTAATGTATGCTATGTTATGTATAAGGCCTGATATTACTTAGGCTGTTAGTGTGACTAGCAGGTATCAATCCAATCCAGGTTTGGAACACTGGATAACTATTAAGGCAATCTTTAAGTACTTGAGAAGGACTAAAGATTTGGTCTTAACTTATGGAGAAGGTGATTTACAGCTAAATGGTTTCACAGATTCTGATTTTCAATCAGATATCGATGATAGAAAGTCTATCTCGGGGTTTGTTTTTATTTATAATGGAGGAGCAGTGAGCTGGAAGAGTTCCAAGCAACATGTCACTCCAGATTCCACTACAGAAGCCAAGTATATACCTGCATCAGATGCTACTAAAGAAGCTATTTGGATTAAGAAGTTTGCTTCCCAACTGGGAGTTATTCCTTCCATTGAGTCACCCATTCCTCTCTTTTATGACAATAATGGAGCCATTCCTTTAGCAAAGGAACCGATGTCTCACTAGAAATCCAAACACATAGAAAGGCGCTATCATATTATTAGAGAACTTATTGGAAAGGGCGATGTGCTCATGCAAAAGATAGCTTCAGTCGACAATGTCGCTGATCCACTTACTAAAGCACTCACACAACTACAGTTGGATAGACATCTTGAGAAGATAGGTTTGAGATACTGTAGTGATTAGCTCTAGTACAAGTGGGAGATTGTTAGAATAGGTGATATGCCCTAGACGACAATCATGTATTTTGACATTGTAAATTATCCCAAATGGCAATTTAATGTTCATTTAAATAAAGTGTTTATTTATTTGAGGATTTGTCCATTAGCATTAGGTTATTGAGAATTGAACTTAAGATGAGGTCATATGATTAAGGCAATTAGAGATTGACTAAACTGTTACTCTAGCCTATATCAGCATCTTGTAATGAAGGGACATTTAGTACACGGCAATTGTGTTCTGTGATTCTTATAGATCTATATAAAGCATTCATTTCTATTTGGGCAGTCGTGATATCTATATTAGGGGTCACTCATGACTTATGGGAACTAAATGTGATTATTTGGAATTTTCACATTTAATATGGAAAGGTGTTTTCATGATATTAAGTGTCAATATTATTTCCCATTGCCATTTAGACTTGAACCTAGTAAGTCACACACATAAAGGTTGTGCTTGAAAAGACTAACATTAATTTGATTATTAATTAAAGAGTTTAATTAATTAATTAAATTAATTAAGTTAGATTTGCGCTTATGTGGGGATATAGCATATCCCGAAATCTAAATTCAAAGATAGGAAAATAAAAGTAATTAAATAAATATTAATTTGGACTTGATTTACTATGTGATATTAAGTTCAAGGACTAGATTAATATTTACCTCCTAATGGATTTCTATATGGGCCATGAGATGGACCTAGTAAATTAATAATGACGGACTTAAGATATACTAATGCATGGGCTTTATTTAAAGAGTTTAAATTAGCCCATAAGTTGTCTTATGGTATAGAGTGGGCCTTCTCCAAGTGTAGAGAAGCCCATGTGCATATAACCTTAGCCTATATCCATTAAGTATTAATGAATATCAAGGCTAAGGTTATCCATATAACCAAACAACACCCACTCACATGTAAAGCAAGGACATGCATGCAGCTTGAGTAGGACATACTCAAGCTATTATCATATTGTTTATGTTAATAGTTAGTGGAGTGTGTAGAGACAAGTTAAAACAATGCATGTAGCTTTAGTATGAGATACTCAAGCTAAGGCTATGCATCTGGTTTGAGTGTGAGACACTCAAGTCATAACTATTATCATATTATTTTTATGTTGATATAGTTAGTGGAGTTTGTAGAGACAACCAGGACATAACTCCATTTTTGCACATTAGAGAGCATTTTGATATTTTAACAAAAGAGAGAAAAGGATTGAAAGAGTCTTCTTCCTTCTTCTTCTTCAAGTGTAGAGAATTCAAACATACACAAGTGTTGTGTGCTTTCTACTAAAAGTCCATCATCCATAAGAGGTTGCTTCTTTGTTCTATACATCCTAGCTTGGTGAAGTTCTTACAAGTACCTTAGGTCAAGGAGGAGAGGCTTGTGGCTAGAGCATCACCATCCTTAGAGGTCTTCTTCCTTATGTAATCCGTATGTATCAAGCTAGAGGCTTCACATTTGAGGAGCTAGGAGCTAGTAGATCAACAACTACTAAAGCTCAATAAGTAAGTGTTACTAATTCTTTAGTTACTAGGTCTTGTATTTTAAATGCATGACTTAATTGATTGTTGATTAATTATGTTGTCCTTGATGCATGTTTAGTTATGTATTTACATGTGATATGATCTACGGGCATGGAACTTACCTTTACAAGCACATTTTCTACCATTCTAATAGGCTTCTTTGTTGATTGATTCAGTAATTGCAAACTCATATTTGTCTTTATTGCTTTTAAGCCTTAAATTGACAAAGGCATAAGATTAATTTATGCATCCAAATCACATAAGGCACTTTGGAATTGCAAATTCCCTATTGTGCAAGGAATAGTGAGACTTCGAGGATGTCTAAGCTTTGATGGTATCTGGTAATCAACGCACTACATTCCTTATTAAGTGTGATAGTCTCAAACTCCTCCAACCTCTTTTTGTTAGAGATTAGGTTTTTATAGAACTTTGCATACTTAGGTATGTGAGCTAATATCTCTATGAATGGGACATTGATGTGCACTTTCCTAAGCATATCAAAGAACCTATTACTTTCCTTCTCTTACTCTTCTCCTAACCTTTGTAGAAAAGGCAATGGTGGTTCATATGCCTTTAGGATTTCCTTATTTACTTTGGAATGGACTTTACCCTTACTTTCCTTAGTTACTATGGATTCCTCTCCTTTGATGGTGCCACCTTACGTTCCTTATGCACTATGGATTCCTCCTTCTTTGATTGAGCCATCCTACTATCATCTTTAACCTCCTTTTCCTTATTGAGCATGGAATTTCGAGATCCCTCTAACTCCTTCCTATTTCTTAAAGTTATGGCTTTGACTTGATCTTTAAGATTAGTCTCCGTATTGCTAGTGAAATTTCTATATCCACGATTAGTTAATGCAGTAGCAATTTAGTCAATTTACACTTTAAGATTATGGATGGATGGAGAGTGATTTTTGAACATAAGTTAAGAGTCCTTATATATTTGATCCAACCTACCTTCCAACTTATGAGTAGCATCATCTTGCATATTCATTTAATTGTCTATCTTCTCTGTGAACCTATCCATCTTACTCTTCATAGATGCTCCCTTCTCTTGAGGTGGTTATTAATGTAAAGCTTGGAAATTTGGATTTCCAAAACCTAGTAGGATTTATGGCCTTGATAATCCTTACTCTCCTTAGTTTCTCTATAAGAAATTAGGATGATTTCTCCATAATAAATTGTAGGTGTTGCTATAAGAGTTACCCCTATTTTATACATAATTCACATTCTCATTCTCTTGCGTAAGTGTGTAATCAATAGTAGCATGCCCTCTCTGAAAAAGCTCACAAATTAATGGTGAAATTGTATTAACTTTCATATTCTTTCTCTTCCTTATTAATGCATCGAGTTTGGTCTTCATTATTATCATCTTATCCATGTCCACATACCACTCTTCCTCATCACCATAGCCCTCTCATTGATCAATATTTGTTTGGTTGTGGCTATTTCTTTGATAAAATCTAATAAATCCTTGGGTGTTTGTTCTAAATTAAGCCTCTACATGAAGAGTTGATGTTACACTTAAGTGTAGGGTTGATGCCCTTGTAAAATGATTGCATAAATCCTAAAGTTGGATAAGGTGTAAAGGACATCTCCTTTACAAATCTATAAAGCATTCCCAACAATCGTACAAATTTTTATCAACCTTTTGATAAAAAGAATTGATTTTTGCCTTCATTTGCAATACCTTCATTGGTGGGAAGTATTTGTCAAAGAAGATAGTATACATATCATCCCATGTACAAATACACCGAGGTAGTAATAATGCAAACCACTTTTTAGCCCTATCCATAAGTGAGAAAAGAAATAAGATGAGTTGAATAGCATCCATCGGTACACCATTTATTTTAAGTGTTGCACAATAGTCTACAAATCAAGTTATATGCACCATAAGATCTTTAGTAGTATGTGATCTATAAAATTGAGAACTTTGGATCATTTACACCATGGATGGTTTGATCTTAAAGTTATTTGGTGTGATTGGTGGTAGAACAATTGGAGATTGCTCTTGACAAATATTGATGTGCCCTAAACAATCTCGTATAGTCCTCTTTTGGCCTCCATTCTGTTACTAAAGAGAATTTTTAATCAATGCATGATTTTGGTTATCCACTCCTCTAATTTGGTTTGGATCAATGATGTTGCCGTCATATCCTCTATTAGCCCCATTACCTCCATTATTGCCTTGGTTATTCATTCTAGCCCGGTTATGCTCCATTCTCTCCCTTGCTTACTATTCTCACCTTAGTTTATTGAATGTTTGTTCAATGTCTAAGTCAAGCTCGATAAATCCTTCAATATGAGACTCATTCTCTGCATAAACTACCTAAAAACCAATAATTAGTAACAAAAAATAAAAGCTAAAAATAAAGAAATATTTAAATTAAACAATTTTAAGCTACTACTAATATCAATTATCAAATCCCCGATAACAGCACTAAAAACTTGATTGATGCCAACTGCAAGCGCACAGATCGCTAAAGTAATATTGTGAATAAGTAAAGTATCGTTCCCACGAGGATTAGTTTGTTGAATACTATTTCACGTAGTTAATTATTTGTCTAAACAAATTAATTAAAGTTTGTAATTAAAATTAAAACCTAAACCCTAATTACTGAATTTAAACCTAAATTAAACTAGTAATTTGAAAATTAACAATACAAATAATAAATAGCAACTAATCAGTGTTTGAATGCATGTACTAAAACTTCACCTTACATTTAGTTCATATATTAACTTATTAACAAATCACTTTAACCAAAGTTCATATCATGCATATGATGCTTATCAACTAATGTACTTATAAATATTTCCCAAGTAATTATAAGATTGTTTAATTATTTCAATTGTTAATTATAACTTATGGACTCCCGTCTTAGTAAGGATAATTGAACAATCTTAATTAAACTTAAGCTCAGTGATAGATCATGCAATATTGATAATTAAAAGGTCTCCCAACTCTATTAACATCAATAGGTTTTAATTTAGGTCCTAAGCATTAATTACCTCCCGGTCTCATAACATTTATATGAATATTTAATATAAACAACAAAGCCTAAAGCATGCATCCCCTCCCGGTCTTAACATACTTTAACCATAACCCATGGCTAAATATAATTAAGTACAAGAATAAAACCTATATGCATGAAATCAACTTAAATTAAAACAAAAAGTAAGAGTTAATATATCTCTAAGCTGCTTAGATCCATCCTAGTACATAGTGAAAATCTAGCCTAAAAATATCATGATTATAAGAGTAAAACTCATAAACATTCTTACAAAACAATTTAAAGAAATAATATGTTCTGATGTATCTTCCATGGCAAACTTAACCAGTCTTTGACCTTCTCTCCTCTAACCAAACTGTGATCTTGATTCACCGGCGGGATTTCCTATGATGGCTACAACTACAAGGGGTTAGAATGTATGCATAGGCACATGTATGCATATATGCAACATAACACAAGTCAAGCTGAGTCTCTTCCAACCTTTTCACTTCCCTCACATGTGGATTATTCAATTTCTTTCTTAAGTGGAGCTTACCAAAACATTAACGGAGGATGAACCAACTCAAATATACTCTCAGAAAAAGAAATTAACTAATAAGGTGTTTATATGTTTAAAATATGTGGCTTAATTCTGGTAAAGTTTCGGGATACTTACATATACTTGTTTTGAAAATTATATAATGTCAAGATAACTATAAGGTTTAAACCATAAGGAATTCATAGTTAATTTAGAATCTATATCATTTAAGACTAAGTTATCAAGGCATAACATACTAAGTATTTTAGACCAAATATATTCAAATGAACTTTTCATAGTTCAAATGAATATATAAAGGCTAAAATAGGTTTTAAAAGAATATACAAGAATCCAGGGTATGACATATATGTATTAACTTAGATAGTTTGACTTAAACATACCAATCTGAGTAAGTAATATAATTAAAATCATAAGCTTCAACCACATGGATTCTATAAAAAATGGTATCGACATGGTTCAAGATTAAGTTTGTAAGATATAACCAACTAGACATTTTAGGCCAAATATACTCAACTTCACCATTAAATTTAGCAATTCGACTTTGCTTATCATAACCATAAGAGTCATGGTGTCTATAACAACTAGTCCAAAATGGTGTAACCATTTTGTCCATAAGAATCAGCCATCATGTAATGAATGTATCGTGATAATTTAGGCCTAATTGTTTCAACTGTATGGTTTGATGGGGTATATATGGGCTAAAAAGGGTATATTTATGTCCAAACATCCATGTTTAACATATATGGGATACCATAAACTTGGTTAAAATAAGCCACAATATGTTAATCATAAACTAAACAACACACATACAAGATAGGGTATAACCTAGTGGAAATTTCTAGGGCAACTACATAGGTTAGGTTAGGGTAAGGCCAAGGGTTCCTTTAGCAAGATGCCCCCTTCTAGGACTTGGGTTACAGACTATGGTCAAGTGAGCTTGACATCTTTTACCTACTTGAGAGATAATTACCCCCCTCTAGAACTTGGGTTACAAACTTTGGTCAGTTGAGCCCAGTAAAATCTCTTAAACCGAGTAAAGGCAAAGGTGAAAATACCAAACTAATTACCCCATATATCGAGTGGAGTTATGGTGGATCATAATATAATACCATAAGGGTTAATTATGTAAGTGTTTAGGTGTGCAAAGTGTCATAATGCAGATTGGTTCAAAAATTTACACATTCCATATAAGCAAAGTACGAACATTGGAATTAGTATATATAGTAGTGTTGCCACTATTGACGTTAGCACATGGACCCAGTACTGATTTCATTCACTATCCCTTTTTCATTGTTATGAAAAAATAGAGGGATAGGAAGGGAGTAGTAGAATAGCCTAAGGATGGCTTAGAAAGCACTTACAACCTTAAAACCCAGTTAGGAGAGAAGAGAAGTCGCCACTTGGTATCACCCGAGAAATTATCCGGTTATGGACTAGGCAAACTCAATCCCTTGCTTGGAATCAAATTTGCCCATATATAAGACATTCGAGTTCGGATATGATGTTAGTAGGAGTAGGCTCATATAATATAAGGCATTTTCATACTGCCCGAATGCCGAGCATTGCCAGTCTTACTATATAGCGCGATGCTTATTCAGAATGTGTATAACTGAGAGCCAACCAATACATACAAATATAAACACATTTTATCCACACAAGCACATAATAATAGTATATATAAGATGCATGAATATGACAATGTACTGAAGTAAAAAGAAAAGTATATACATGGTAAAGTATGGTAAATAGCATGGCAAAAGGAAACACATATACATAGTGAAATATAGCATAAATAGCAAATAAGATAGTCAAGATCTAAACCATGGTATGGTATGTCATAAAAAAAGACATCATGGTATATATATGCATGATTATGGCATAAGTGCTAGCAACATGTCATGTCTAAAATGTAAAGTATGGTAAATCATATCATGAGAGGAACTTGAGGTATAGATAGGTCATGGTATGAATACAATACAAAACATGATAAAACAAGGCATGTTATATCAAATATGTAATGTCCTAAACTAGCTTAAACTATGGCATACATGTATAAAAAGAATGCAAATAATCATGTACATAATATAATGATCATATAAGCATATAAAAGCAAGTATAAAATGGCATACATGGCAATCTATTTATATAACACAATATAATCATGATAATATGCTCAAAAATGTAAAAGACATAAATAATAAATAATAAATAATAAAAAGGATATGGCTAATATCTTCCCTCATTTGCCTTTATTTTGAGGTCTTTAGCCTTATATTAGGACCTTTTGAAAAAGAGTGTTCAATTGTAAAATAAAATTATGGTTTAAAATGAAAAATAATATAAGGCATGAAAAATATTGAAGAGAAATAAAGAATTTTTAAAGTAAAAACCAATTTGTAGACACTTACACAAAATAGTTGTTTTTTAAAAGAATTTAGTAACTTGAACATATAGTTACTCTTATCTTATGATTGAAATGATCATTTCAATCCACCATTTTTAACATTAGGAGTATAATTCATAACCTTAATGGACTAATTACATTCAATAAGTGATTATTTCTTTATGTTCAAGATACTAAACTTGCTAAAAAATGGTCTTAAAAAGGAAAATTACAAAAGAGTTTAAAAAGATAGCTTTTGAAAGGAATAATAACAAAAGGATTTGAAAATGATTTATTTTTATAAAAGATATTTAATCTTGGATGATCAAGAATAGCACATCAACATAATCATAATAACAATATATAATATTATAGTATATAAGATATAAAATATGGTATATAATTTACTTGGAATTGGAACAGAGTTAGTGATTAGCAAGATAAATAAACAAGGTAATAAATTGCATAAAAATGTAAAAAAATAAATAAAATATGTTAGATGTTAGCACAAGTATACAATAGGTACAATACCCTCAGGAGGATCAACAAGCGTCCAGACTTGGTTTGCATACATGGAATCCATCTCAGTTCTCATTGCCTCAAGCCATTTTGAAGAATCTTTATCACATAAAGCTTCTTCATAAGTAGTAGGATCATCAACATGAATGCTTTCTTCATGAACATGCAACTCTTGCATATCATGGAGAAAACCGTATCTCTCCGGAGGATGAGATACCCTACTAGTCCTTCTAGGAGCTGGTGTGATGACATTCTCAATTGGAATGGGCTCCTCGGGTTGATCAAAGTCCATTTGATCCTTTTGTTGGGCTTCTTTAGATGACTCCTCATCTAACATTATCTTCCTTCCTTTGCCACCTTCCTTAAGAAACTGTTTCTCAAAAAATACGACATCTCTGCTTACAACAACAACTTGTTCAGTAGGAAGATAAAAGCTATACCCTAAACTATCTTTAGGATATCCAACAAACCTTCCTTTAATCAATTTTGTATCCAACTTGTCCGATTTCAACTTTTTGATAAAAGCTGGGCACCCCTAAATCTTAACATGTTTAAGACTTGGTGCCTTACCATTCCATATCTCATATGGTGTGGTAGGAACGGACTTAGACGGAACTCGATTAAGGATATAGCAGGCCGTTTGGAGTGCGAAACCCCAAATTGATATAGGAAGATCAGTGTAGCTCATCATGGATCATACCATATCTAATAAGGTACGGTTACGCCTCTCAGATACACTATTCAATTGTGGTGTTCCAGGTGGCGTTAGCTGTGATATAATGCCATGTTCCCTAAGGAACTCTATAAACTCGGTACTTAAGTATTCACCTCCTTGATCTGATCGAAGAGTTTTAATACTTTTTCCGGTTTGGTTTTCTACTCGGGCCTTGAACTCCTTAAACTTTTCAAAGGATTCACTTTTGTTCTTCATAAGAAAAAAGTGCCCATACCTTGATAGATCATCTATACAGGTAATAAAGTAGTAGACATCACCTCTAGCCATTTCTTTAAATAGCCCACATACATCACTATGTATGA
>CATIWO010154992.1:0-15003 GCA_949673435.1 Macaranga tanarius | reverse complement strand
GTGCTACCAACTAAGGAGTATGTAAGTGTTACAATATCTCTTAGTTGTTAGGTCTCCCTCTTGAAATCATGATTTGGTTGCTATGTTGTTGGTATGTTGTTCATTATGCATGTTTAGCTATGTAAGAGTGCATGTGATATGATATATGGGCATGGAAGTGCTTTGTGTTTGATGCAAATGATGCATGTAATGAAAATTTTTAAATTCCGCATTTTCATTGTTTCTCTACACACACTTTCCTTCAGGATCGGGGTAGGCTTTGCTCTATCACACAGAGTATTTTCTCATAAGCTAAAACAACTTTTAAGTTCCTTAGCCAATCTATAAAATTAGGGCTCGTGAGCCTATTGTTATCGAGTATGACTAAGAGTAGGTTTAATGGTCTCATATTATCAATTAGTCTGCAAGAGGTAACAAGATTGATTAGTTATATGTCATTATATTTACCATTAGATCTGGTCTTTAATCATAATGGGCTCCTACTAACTTGGTAAATGCTACACTTCCAAGTAGGAAATGGAAATCCCTTGTTGGATGGATTTCTAGTGGGTAATGGAGTTCTTAATGGGCCACGAATACCCCTTAGGTACATATTGCCATTCTTAGAATATTAGTTCTCATTAAGTGGACAACTTTTGTCCATCACATCTTATATGAGGTTCCATTAATCTGGCTCCTAATGTTACTGGCCTCAGGTACGCATTGCCATTCTTGGCCTTTGCCATTAGTTAGGTCTATACCATTGGATTAGTGAAGTGTATGGACTTGAACACTACAAACCTCATGTACGCCTATTTGCCATTCTTGGCCCATAGTGTATCCATACACCCACAACATCTCATGCTTAACAATAATAGTACATGAATCTTTTAGGCCTTGTGCACACCCCTATGTATCCATAGCCGATGAACACAAGCCCAAAACTATGCATGTTATTGCTCTAATAGAGAGCCTAGACTTAAATTTTGATTGGAAGGTTTTTGGGCCTTTATTATTAAGGTCTCACTTTTCACATTAGCTATTTTAGAATATACACATCTCATACATACATTGCTAGCTAACATACATCCATTTATATAAATATCACATACATATATAGTATGCATCAATATACATATCTCATATATACATTACACATGCATAATGGATGCATAAATAAGGAGTGATCATGGTCCTTTCCTTATTAAATTCTAACTCTTAGAACTATTACATATGGGCCTAGCCCATGAAAGGCCTTTATTCTATGAGCCTCCTTGACCTTCATCTTTATGGGCTTTGCCTTTGGGCCTCCAAGGTAGAATGGGACTCCTTGAACTCTTCATGGGCCTCTAATGAACTCTTCATATTTATATTATATCCTTGGCATTCCAAGGCAAATTTATTTACATCTTAATCTATGTAACTAACACTTAATTACATAATTATAATAATAAACTTGCTTATTATTACAAATTCAAGATGTATGCTAAGCCCATAATCAACCTTGTATGAATGACAAGCATATTTTCACTAAAAATGCAACTATCGCATGTTATATGAATTAGCAAGTCATGTAATCATTCAATTAAATACAACATTTGCATGTCATTAGAATGATTATTTCAAGCAAAACATGTTTAAAATATTGTCCAAGAAACATATCATGGGTTCAGTGCACAAAAAGACATCTTTTGAGGTCTTTAGAACACTTATACTGCTCTATACACGTCCTGGGACACGGCCATGTCCCTGGCCGTGTCTTTTATCAATTTTGGATAGAATGCAACACGGCCTAGGATATGGTCGTGTCTAGTCTGCACTTATTTGCAAAAACACACCAAAACACCATTTTTGAGCCGGTTTGCATGCCTTAAGGGCACAACACTTATAACCATTTAAATGCTCAATTACAACACTTGTAATGCACATTTTTTAATATGCAAATCAACTTAAAACAATCAAATGATCATAACACTTACAATCACTCACATGCTACAAATTTACAACACTTACAAAGTTCAACACATACAATTACAACTCTTGCAGTTATAAACCTTTTAGCATGTAAATCATGTGATTAGTGGCTCTGATACCACTTGAAGGGAATGGAAGTTCAAAGCAACCAAATATGTGGAATTTAAAAATTTTTGGAAGCATGCAACACTTACACCAAGTTTGAATCCCTTCCATGCCCCAAGAACCAAATCATATGCATTTACACAACTAATCATGCATCATGGACATTATTTTATCAACAAGCAAAGTAGTCATGTAATCATATTACAAGTCCTACATACTAAGAGTTAAGTAACACTTACAATACTCTTTAGTGAGTAGAACGCTCGATAAGCTGTGGATGTTGAATCCACTAGCTTCGAGTTTCCCAAACATGAAACCTCTAGCTCGAGACACACAGATTGCTCCAAGGATGATCTTCAAGATCAATCAAGCTCTCCACACAAGCCTCTCTTTGAATGACCCAAGAGCTTGTGAAAGCTTCTTCAATCTCAAAAATATGGAACTCTAAAGCTGCCCTCCTAAGGATGATGGTTTTGGTCTTTGTACAACTCTTGTACAACTAAAGCTTTTGTTTAGAGAGATCATAACTCTTGTGATATCTTTTTTTGTTCTCTATAATATCAAATTGATAAGAAGAAGAAGAAACGCTCTCAAAATGCCTTAGCCAAAAAACATTTCTCCAAGAAGTTGTCTCTACAACTTTTCTTGTCATATTATATTAACCAAAGCCAATAAAATATTCAATAACTTATGTCTTCCCACACAAGTTAGACACTATTAAAAGATTGGCCGCCAAGTTTTGCTACTATAGCAAGATTGGCAACCAAGCTTCCATTGGCTTTGTTTGTTTCATGAATTTCCTTATCCCTATTCCATTAACCCTTAATGGGCTTGGGCCAAGGCATGGGATATGGGCTTCTCTACACTTAGAGATGGCCCAATCCTTACCAAACAAATAATGGGCTAGATTAAACTATTTAATTAATACCCAATCCATATTATAAATAAGTGGGCTAGTTTAAACTCTTTAAACAAAATCCAATATTTATGGTCCATCTCATGGGGTATATCCATCATCCATAATATACATGGCCCATGTCCATATATATATAATTAACTAAAAATGAATTAAAAACTAAACTAATTATACTTAAAATGAACCTAATTTTTCCTAAATAATATACATGGAAACTCATTGAATTGGAGACAATTGAAAAATATGTATGTTGGTTACTTAATTTTCTTCACATTTATTTTCTAATTAATTCATGTTTATTTTTATATTTTATTGGCCTCTTATTGTATAGGATGAATTACGTGAGATAATTGAATCAGAGCCATCTCTCTCGAATGTAGAAGTTTTTGAAAAATGTTTTGGAATTCAACATCACAATCATGTGACTTGCTTTAGTGGAGGAATGAAACCTAAAGAGTTGAAGGCACCATTAGCCAAGAAATCAGAACTTGAAGTAAAACTTCATTAAACAGAAGAAGAAGAAACTTCATCAAACTGTGAAAGCTAGATTAAGCACATTAGAGGATGAATTCCAAACACTTAAAAAAATATTTTTATCTCAATAAAGCAATGAACAACCTCAATCTTCTTCTCCTCAACCTAAATTTCCAACAAGTTAATCACATACTAGGTAATTTCTCCATTTTATTGCTTTTGTTGAAAAATTTTAATATTTTATGTTTTTTAGTTGTTTCTCGTTATTGCATTTTTGCAAACTACCATGAATTGCCAATGTTTTATTCTATAGCTATTGTTAGTTGATGTTTTTCATATCACTATTATGCTTGCTGTAATATAATATTTTATGGATGTTTTATTAATGTGGTTATTGCTGTTGTTGTTGCTGTAATTGTTTTGTGATAGAAATATTGTAAAATTACAACTAAAAAATTATTGATGTATAATTTGCAAAATTATGGTTCTATTTATGCTTCATTTTTGTTTTTTAATATGCATATATGACTGCTACTATTATTGTGATGTTGTTCTTTATGGTGAAAATGTTGGAGAATTGCAACTACAAAAAAACTGCTACATAATATAGTAAAAGTATTTAAGAAAAATTTGTCTTAATTTTGATTAATTTTTATGTAGATTTTTATTAGTGTCCTTTGTTCGCTTGATGTTTACTATTGTGTGTTTGTCTTGCTGCCTCCTTTCTCCTTCTTTGCTACTATTATTCTTTTCTTTGATTGCTGCTACTATTTACTATAATCAATGTTATATGCTTGAGCTTTCAGTACTTGCCTCAATTCTGCCTTTGCTGTTGTTTCTTGGGTTTCCTGGCTGATTTATCTTTTAGTATTAAAGTTATTTATGCTTGGTTAAGTCATTGCAGCTGGTTTGTTTAGTCTCTGTTTGGTTTGCAAGTCCTCTTAAGCTTGACCATGATGGATAAAGTTTTTGAATGCTTAATTGTTTGCTCATATGAATACTAAACCTAGGCAAGATTTTTCCACTTTAGGATTTGTGGTTATGTTGCTTGTTTGTTATTTATTATTATATTGTCAACTTATTTTTTTAAGATGGATTTTGATGATTAAATTTTTTAGGTTTTTGGATGTTGATATGTTTTAAGGTGGATTTTGCTAGATTTTGGGTTTAAAATCTCATACAGTTGTAAGGTAATGTTTTTTAGATTCCTACTACACTTTATTATGTATGTATGCTCTTATTGTGCTATAAAGTTATTTAATAATTTTAAGTTCTAATTTATGTAAATTATTTTTCTTTGCAGGTAAAAAATGATGCATATATCTTGCAACAACTAATTATTTAGGTATATGTTAAGTTTTTTGGACATGTTCTTTTTGGATCTATATTAGGCTTTTTGCACATAAATATGTTCTTTTTGAATCCATTATTACACTTTTTGTTATTTGGCTTATGAATATTATTTTGTAAGTTTAAATATTTTAACATTGTAAGCCTTTATTTAAAGTCTAATATATCAAAATATATTCAACTATACATATTCACTATTTTATTCTATTGTATGTAAATATTTATATATATTATATATATTTGTGATGAATGAAAATAATGACCATTAAGTGGTCACAGTCAATAAATTAATTTAACAACTTAAAAAAAGTGCAACCAAATATTAATTATTGGCTACAAATGGTAAGAATATATAATATATGTACAAGTTTATAACGGTTGTATTACAGTAGCAATTACTACACATAAATTATCATAAATAACAAATTCTCTCACACGTATTTGTCCTTTAACGATTTGCATATAATCATAAATACTTAACAAAATAGGTCCCTAATACTTGTTATTTGCGACCATAATAAAAGCGTTTGCAAAAAATTTTTGGGACCACTTAGTTTTTCAAGTCGCAAATTGTCTTTAGCAATGTGTTTTTACATTTTTACGACCGTAATTTCCTTTCCCTAAAGCCCATTTTTCTTGTAGTGCTTTCTAAACTCTTAAATATATTTTAAAGAGGTATTTATAGTTAAAAGATAAAAAACTATCTATTAGATATATTGAATTCGTGTCCTATTCTTTTACTTCTTCATTAAATGCATTCTTCGCTTTTGTAGGATTTGGTATGCTGACTATCGTGAGGGTTAAAATATAACCATTGAGAGAGGGACAACTCAACTCATGATATATCTTCACAATCATGATCATTTATCATGATCATGCATATGATCGAGACTCTATTTATGAGCATTGCTATTTCTTTTGAGTTCTTATTGTTTTTCATCTTCACAAGCAATCATATATGTCTCATAATTAGGATAGTGTTCGTGACCTATGCTCACTACCGTGATGAAGTTCGTGAGGGTTATTGCCACCCTTTCAAACTTTTCTTATTTAATTATCAGAAGTTGTGTCCTATGCTCACAACCGTGATGAAGTTTGTGGGGGGTTGCTGCCACTCTTTCAAAATTTACTATTTGATTATCATGAGCCATATGAAAACATCATGATTGTGCTGGTGGTTGATGACTATGCTTCAAGCCTTTACATGATGTTTTTTATGTTAAACTTTTGTTCACATGTTCCTATTTTTATAAACATACTTAGACAAACTTGTTAATGAATCAAATTTGGATTCTTAAAGTTAAAACTTGGTTAATTTAAGATTGATCATACAAATGATTCAACATTCTATACACTTAGTATAATGTATACTTGACAATATTAGAGAAAAATAAGCTCAAAACATCATTAAATTAAGGGTTAATTGATCGAGGAAATTCGCAAGTATACGGGTCAAGTTATAATCTAGGATTATAAGTCCTAGTATCGTCCCACAGAGAAGAGATTAAGTATTAATTCACTTGATTATTTGCTTGTCTAAACGGATCAATAGTTTATAGAATTAAAGCAGTAAAAGAATTGAGAACTAAAAACCATTTTAATTATTGAAATAAATAAATATGTATGCAATTGTACTAGAGTTTCTCTTTTCACCTATATTTGTATTGAATTAAAATCAAATTAATATAACCTAATTCATGAATTATGTTCAAAATGCTACCACTAATATTCTTATAAATCTCTCTCGAGCAAATATAAGATTAATTTACTAATTCAATTATAAATCAGAATTTATGGACTCTCGCCTCTCTAAACCCTAATTAATAAATCCTTAATAAATTTAAGCACCTAAGGTAATCATGCAATATTAATAATTAATTGGTATCTCTACCCAAATTAATATTAATAGCTATTATTCTAGATCCTTAAATATTAATCTCCTCTCGGTCTCAAAATATTTAGCATGCAATGATTTAATTAATTGATAAGCACCCTAGGTATAAATCTTCTCTCGATCTCAATATACCTAATGAAAGAATTAAATCATTAATTAAGCAAAAGAATAACAACCATGAATATTATTATGAACTGAGATTATAATTAAAGAGAAATATAAATTCAATACATTTATAGGTTACTAAGATAACTCTAGCACAAAATAAAATAAGCTAACATGTTGATGAAAAATAATAGAAAATAATATTCAACTAAAGAATTCATCAAGAATGATACAAAGATTAGAAAATAATAAGATCCCCTAATTCTTGAATCCTTGATTTTCTTTTAATCCTATGTCGACTCCTCTCTCCAGATTATTATTTTCTTGGCCTCTGCTATCTATTTATATGAAATCCTTGAAGCATTAGGGTTGAGCAACACCTAAAAAAAATCTTCCTCTTTGGTAATATGCACGACCGTGCAATTTAGTAGCATGGGTGTGCATGGGACATGCACGGTCGTGCACTTGTGTTGCATGGCCGTGCATGTCCTAGTTTTGGGCTTTAAATGGCAAGACCATGCAACATAAGTGCATGGGCGTGCATGGACTTGCACGGTGGTGCACTTGTGTTGCACGGGCGTGCATGTGACATGCACAGGCGTGCATTGCAACTTCATAGGCGTGCCTTCCTTGTCAATTGTCTTTAGTGGCACGGGCATGCTCCTAATAATGCACGGGCGTGCACAAGTCTTCCCTCTTACCTACAAAATAAAATAAAATAAAATAAAAACCAATAAGAAAATATAAAATATAAACCTAAAATATAAAATCCTAATTTATATTAATTATACCTAAATATTCATCTAATTAACCTATATTTCCTAATATTTTCCTATTATTCAACTTTATTAATTATTATTAAAAATAAGCAATTATTTAACTAAAAATGAATTAAAAACTAAACTAATCATACTTAAAATAAACCTAATTTTTACTAAATAAATGCAATTATCAGACCTTTTAATAGTGTCTTCAATATTCAAAATATAAAGACCATTCATTCGAGGAGCATATCCATAGAAAATGTTATCATGGTAAATGGAGCATTTATTATTCTTAATAATAAATTCAAAACCATCTTTGTCCAAATAAGAAACATAAATAATATTCCCACTCATAGCAGGTACATAATAACAATTTTCCAAATTCAAAATAAGTCCACTAGGCAAAGTCAATTCATAAGTTCCTACATCTAAAGCAACAACTTTTGATCCATTTCTAACTTGTAGGTCCACTTTGCCTCTAGTTAAGATTCTACTCATTTTTAGTCCCTGTACAATTGTACAAACGTGAGAACCAGATCCAGTATTTAATACCTAAGAATTAGAAGTAGATAAATTGACTTCTATAATATAAATACCTGAAGAAGATGCTCCATCACTCTTCTTCTTCTTCAGATCTTCCAAATAGAGCTTACAATTTCTTTTCCAATGGCCCGGCTCATTGCAGAAATGGCATGCTCCCTCTTTAGGTGGTTTCGCCTCAGGATTAGGCTTAGGCTTAGGCTTAGGCTTAGGCTTGGGCTTTTGAAAGTCTTTAGTAGCTTTGACCTTGCTTTTACCCTTTCCCTTCCTTTTCATACCCTTCCCTTTGTTAACCAGCAGAACATCTTTGGAATTCTTGATGTTCTGCTCATCAGTCTTAAGCATCCCATGCAATTTAAAAAAACTCTTCTCTATATTATGCATATTATAGTTTATAATGAACCCATTAAATGCATCAGGCAAGGATTGGAGAATGATATCAATAGCTAACTCTTGGGTGATCTCAAGACTAAGTTTCTGCAAATGATTAAGATGACCTTTCATCTTCAGAACATGCGAACTCACTTAGCTGCCAGAAGTCAACTTGCATGAGAGTAAAGCCTTAATGGTGGCACACCTCTCAATTCTAGCTTTCTCTTGGAACATTTCCTTGAGATGGCCTATCATGGTATAGGCTTCCATTTCCATCAGTTACTTCTAAAGCTCTGATTCCATGCTACCAAGCATGAGGCAAGTGACATCAATGGAATCATTGAGATGCTTACTATAAGCATTCTTTTGTGCTCTATGAGAATTAGTAGCTGGTTCTTCAGGGACAGGTTGGTCAATGATATATTCCTTCCTTTCTTACTTAAGAACAATTCTTAAGTTTCTATATCAGTCAAGGAAATTAGTCCCATTGAGCTTATCCTTCTCAAGGATTGTTAGCAGTGACAAATTAAATACAGTTTTTGATGCCATTATCTACAACAAATATATATGTAAAGTATTTTAGCATTTTTTTAAAAAACTTTAATGAGGCATGTTTTAAATCCCATTATTTACATCAAATGAATCACCCTCTAAATCAATTTGATAATAACAATGATTGCAATTTTAGTGGGCCAAGATCCATATTCCACTTAACTTTAAGTAAGCTTTGGCTTATCACCTAAAGTTTGGTTATTTAGGTAGGTAATATTTTACCAATTACATCTTATGTAATTCTTGGATAACTATGGGATTTGACATCATATGTCCCGGCTAATCCCATTTAATACCCTAGGTCCAAAGCCATTTTGATAACCTAGTTAAGTCTAACCATTTCATACGTATGGATATCACCATTATCCATCATGTCTTACCTAGATGACTTAATATACCCTACTTTGGCAAAACTTATATATAGCAATCCAGGTCTTGATAAGTGTTGATTTATGGAAGGTATTTTATAACTTAATATTAATCAAAGGTTTTACTTTTTTTTATCTTATTTGGTTATTATTGTGTTGCATCACATACATACCATCATATGCGTAGCATTATATACATAGCATAGAAATAAAACAACATGTCATAGCATGGGCCAAATCTAGATTGATCTTCATAAGCCAATATTAAGATCAACGGTCAATCCTAGGTAATAAAGTAGACTCCATCTTGAGCCTCCACCTTAGATCTCCATTATGGACCTCCATCTTGGATCTCCATCCTAAGCCTTCAGCTTGAATGTCTATCTTAATTTACATGTTATAATTTAAACTATTCTAGTACTACTATTAAAAATTACATCAAAAGAAAATGACACGCATGTTATATTTAAAATTATAACCTATGGACATTAAAATAAAAAAACTCTAATCACATTGGTCTAAAAGGATATGCTATGCATCATGTAATATCCACAAACATATAAATATATAAATAATTTATTTCTCATTAAATTGTTTTATATTACCAAAATGATTTATATACCGAATTCATTCGGGGTTAAGGGGGAGCGCCCTTGGCGGCAATCCCAAAACCCTAATATATAGTAATCATATTACAGTTTTGTTGTTTATTCAAAACAAGCTGCTACTGATTAATCAAATTAAGAAAACAAATTCACTATTTTATTCAATCATATTTAAAAAAAAGTTTACTCAAATACTGTCCAAACAGTAAAGAGGTTCAACCACATTAACACAGATGATTAATATTTAATCATTTTAACTATAACAAACATTAATCAAATTAATGTATATGATTTATTTTCATTACAGATTAATCAAATAGCCCAAAAAATCAAAACTATTCAAATAGAATTTCGAAAACACTTTTCAAATCATATAACATAGATTATGTATATATTATATATATACACATAGAATAATAAAATTAATTTAATCAAATTACAAGTGGCTCTGATACCACTATTGGGTTTCATGTATAAAACATGCAGCGGAAATAAAAATTTTAAACACATAAAACCCTCACAAGATCTATGTAATTTGATTAAATTAATAAACATGGTTACATAATCTTACCAAGACTATTACAAGGCAAGACTGTTGGAAAAATGAGAGGCGGTTCTCTCCCGTGACACCCTACCTCAAGCCTTTCGTATGTTCTGTCAGATATAGATGTCGCTTGTTCGAGCCATATCCTCTACCAGTATCCACACGAACAGGAAACCCAAAACTAGTACTGGTGTGCTAGCACCTTTATCACAGTTTTCTCTCTGTATTCTTTTTCTCTAAAAGAACAAAATTTGAATGATAGGAATAGAAAACCCTACAGAAAATGATATATATATATATATATATACATTAATTAGGGTTTTACCAACCTGTTAATTACCAAAACAGCTTTGGTATATTAATATTCACTTTCCTTTAAAAGGATATTATTTACATATCAAAATGATTTTTGATATATGTATACAATTTCCTTTTAAAGGACTCAATGCAAATTTAAATTTAAGTATGGTAACTATTACCATAAATAAATTATATATATATATATATATATATATATACACAAAAGCAGAAAACTGCCTTATTAGGCAGACATACACAATATCTGCTTTGGGCCTGTTCTAAGTGTATGACCCTATAGGTTCACACAACGTTGGTAGTGGGCCTAAAAACTCATTTCTAGCCCACAAGTCATAAGTGGTCTCTAGCAAGATATTATGACTACCTAAATCATGTGAAGGTCGGTAATCCGACATAACCTATCTCACAATAAATATTATAGTCCTTTCATCACGCGATATCTTTAGTTGAACATAAGGTATGGTTTATTTCATCCTTATATAATTCAATCATATTATTTCTCGATCTTAAGTAGATTGAAATCGATAACCCCATATCAATTAATTTCAGCATAGCCATACATCTTATATTCAGTCTGACTTATCAAGGGGCCTGTAGATATCTTTCTCATGATTAATGAGGGACAAATTCCTTCTTGATCACTCATATTCCTCACATAATTCATTCTATATCCAACAACAATCTATTATATCATCCTATTAATGACAACATTAGAATGTGTTAAAATATATAACACATCATATAGGACTCTATGATGATCTCATGTCAGAGGACTAAACTAATATCATTGTGATGAGAATGACTTATGACAATTATCCATATAGTATTCTCATAGTAGGTCAATCCAGTACATCCTATGTACTTATGATTTAACTTAGTACATCATATACATGATTAGTAAAACATGATCATCAGTCAACCTCATTCTAGTCTTCATTCATTATTCTTCTATAATAATGACCGACTAGGGATGAGTTTTACTATTAAGTCACACACTTGATAATCTTAGATAGAATTAACTATTCATGGAATTTAATAGAGTCAAAATGATAAAAATGTCTATTTATTATGAAAATGAAAAAGTCACGATATGGCCATAAAACAATTGGTCTAGGGCACATAACTAATAAAAGATTGATACATATAGGAAGGTTGATGCATATACAGTTAGGCTTATAGCGAAAGGATTTCGCCAAAGGCAAGGGGTCAACTATGAGGAGACTTTTTCGCCAGTAGCCATGCTTAAATCTATTCGGATTCTTCTTGCTATAGCCATATACTATGATTATGAGGTTTGGCAAATGGATGTCAAAACTACCTTCTTTAATGGTTATATTGAGGAAGAGATTTTCATGGAGCAACTCAAGGGTTTTGAATCCGAAGATGGCTCAAAAGTGTGCATACTTAATAGATCAATTTATGGTCTAAAGCAAGCTTCAATGAGTTAGAATCATCGTTTTGATGAGGCTATCCGTTCTTATGGTTTCATTAAGAATGAGGATGAGCCATATGTTTACAAGAAGGTTAGTAGGAGTTAACTCACTTTCATAGTCTTATATGTGGATGACATTCTATTGATTGGTAATGATGTTGGTATGCTTACATCTGTGAAGCTATGATTGTCTATGACCTTCTCAATGAAAGACTTAAGAGAAGCTACCTATATTCTAGGAATTCGAGTCTATAAAGATAGATCAGAAAGAATGATAGACTTATCCTAAAGTCTTTACTTGGAAAAGGTGTTAAAGAGGTTCAACATGCTTGATTCTAAGAGAGAATTGTTACCATTTAAGCATGGTATCCACCTATCCAAGGCGATGTCGCCCAAGACACCCGACGAAATGAAAGAAATGGCCAAAGTTCCTTATACTTCAGCTATAGGAAGCCTAATATATGCCATGTTGTGTACAAGGCCAGATAAACTACAAGAGATTCATACTTTTGTGATAAAATTATTTTTTATGAATTCAATTTTGTCACAAGACATATATCTATTGTGACAAAATTTTGATAAGTCACATTAAGCTCTAAAAATAATAATTTGGTGACAAAATAAATTTTGTTAGAATATTTGGTGACAATAAAAGAAGAAAAAAGACAAATAATAACAAAAAGTATTTTGTTGTAATATGTTGTCACAAAATATTGGCGCTAAAATATTGGTGCCAAATGTTTGGCGCCAATGTAAATTAAATGTTTTGACAAACATATTACGTTCAAAAATAATTTAGTCACTATATTGTATTGTACTACTTTTTTATATAAAATATTTTGTCACTATAAAAATATTTTTAATTACAAAAAATATTTTATCATTAAATGTTAGAGCTAAATTTTTTTTACCAATAAAAATAGTTACTGTGACAAATATATTTTATCAAAAAATCATTTTGTCACTATATGTTATTATATTGACATTTATTGCAAAATATTTTGTCACCACAATAGATATTTTTTATTACAAAAATTTTTATCATAAATTATTGTCACTATAATTTTTTATGCCGATATAAATTATATATTTGAAAGGATCAAGATTCAAAGCAATCAAAATCTTGCGGAATTTAACAATTTTGATTACATGCAACTTTTGTATCAACATTAGAATATTTCCCTAACCCAATATCACATCACAGACAAATATACATAGCTAAAAACATGCATGATGGACAACATTTCATATAAACAATCAATTCATATCATCAAGTCACAAAGCCTACCAACTAAGAGTTAAGTAACACTTACAAAACTCCTAAGTGTGTAAAATGTTCGACAAGCTTTGGTTGTTGTTATCCACAAGATCCAAGCTCCCCAAATGTGAAGCCTTTAGCTTAAAACACACAAGTTACACAAGGAAGATCTTCAAGGATTATAGAGTACTATCCACAAGCCTCTCTTATTTGACCTAAGATGCTTATTAGAACTCCTCTAAGATTAAATATGTGGGACTAAGTGATAAGCTCCAATGGATATCAATTGTGGATATGGAATTGTACAACTCTTGTACTACAATGGCTTTTGTCTTGAGTGTTCACAACACTTGTGATATTTTCTATTCTTTACACTTAGAAGAACAAGGAAAAAGATAATATCAACCCTTTTCTCTCTTTTGTAAGAATATTAAAATGTCTCTTAAATGTGCAATAGTATATTGTCTCTACACAACCTACTAACTTAAATACATCCATTTGATAATAGCTTGAGTGTCTCACACTCAAGCTACATGCATGTGTTAGCTTGAGTGTTTCATACTCAAGCTACATGCATATGATAGTTTGAGTGTCTCACACTCTAACTATATACATGGATAGTTTTATGTCATAAGCAGGATTAGTTTGGTTACAAGGATAACTTTAGCCTTTGACTTCATTAACCTTTAATGAGTTGGGCTAAGGTTATGGGCCTGTCTAACAATTAAAGAAGGTCCATACCAAACTAAATAAGACAACTCATGGGCTCTTTATTTAAACTCTTTAAATAAAGTCTAACTTTAATCCACTATTAATAATACATATGGTCCATCTCATGGCCCATATCTATACTTATCATTTGGAAGCAAATATTAATTTAGTCCTTGAACTTAATATCACATATTAAATTAAGTCCAAATTAATATTTATTTAATTACAATTATTCCCAACCTTTGAATTTAGATTTCAGAATATGCTAGATCCCCGCATATGCGTAAATCCAATTCAATTAATTTAATTAATTATTTAAACTCTTTAATTAATAATTAAATTAATAATTATCTTTATATTTACAACTCTTGTGTGTGTGACTTAATAGGTTCAAGTCTAAATGGTAATGGAAACTAATATTAACATTTAATATTATGGAAACGCCTTTTCATGATAAATGTGAAAATCCCAATTAATCACATTTAGTTCCCATAAGTCGTGAGTGACCCATAGTATAGATATCATGACTACCCAATTAGAAATGAATACTATATATAAATCCATAAGAACTATAGAATATAATTACCATGCACTAAATGTCCCTTCATTATAAGATCTCGATATCGGCTAGAGTCACGGTTTAGTCAAACTCTAATTGCCTCAATCATATGGCCTCATCTTTAGTTCAATTCTTGATAAAACATGACTTCTACTAGAAACACTTTCTAGTACCAAAACTCTT
>CATIWO010154972.1:0-15371 GCA_949673435.1 Macaranga tanarius | reverse complement strand
TTTTCTTGGTCTAAAACCTTGAAGGGGATTAAAACGAAACAAATAGTTAAGTATTAAAAGTCCCCTAAAGTTTATCCTAATATCATTTTGCTATCCATTCTCTCAAAATTAGCATTTTGATCTTTTATAAATCTGTTATCACTCATCAATCCTATTCGCATTCATACGTTTATCTATAAAAATGAATTTTTTCACTTAAATTTAAATTTAAAAATTAATTTATATTAATAACTATAACTAAATAAAAAATTAATCTAATAGTTGTAATAGTCATTCAACAGTGGCAAAATTTCTTACTGTTATGAAATTTTTTGAGAATATGTAGTGAGGTTTTGCTATTGGTTTTTTTGAGATGATTCTTGCTAGCTGGTTTCTTTTTTAGCTGCCTGGGTTTGGTTTATTGACCAAAAAAAATTAATCTCATAGTTTTCAATTTCATTTATATATGTACATATATGTGTACTAAAGAATGACATTATAAAATATATTGCAATAAAAATGTATTTCTCATTTTGAAATAATATTGGAATAAAATTGCATAGTCTTTTTTCGATACACATGTATGCACATATAAATGGAATGAAATTAGAAACTATTAGATTAATTATTGTTTAATTACAACAATTGACATATATATTACAACTTATATATTAATAGTTATACATAAATTAAAATTCATTTAATAATTTTTAATTTTATTTATATAATATACATATGTGTAACGTAAAAAAGAGTTATTGTAGTCATTTTCGGGTGTATATATGTGTGTATATGGATATTAAATTACAAACCATAAAATCAAAATTTATTTAATTATAATAATTGATATATATTTATTAATGAGTTTAAAGTAGAAAATAAGAAAAAACTTGAAATATACATTTACAAAGAGAAAGTTTTATGTTATTAAACCTCATTTAATCCTTATTTAGCCTTATCATTTAAACAAGTATATACTGAGCTTTTGCTATGGTGCAAACATTTGTATTTATACAAATAAAATTACAACCGTTAGATTAATTTTTATTTAATTACAACTATTGATTATCTTGGTGTATCAATACTTGTAAAAAATATCAATGGTTATTATTAATTAAATTTTAATCTAACGGTATTAATTTCAGTTGTATAGATACAACTATTTACACAATAGAATACTGACATTTCAAATTTAATTGTTACACTAATTTTCAGGATATTAAATTTATTTATAAATTAATCCCTCAATGTATATTGCACAAAATTTTAAATTCTCAAAGTAGTGTATGAGGATCAAAAGCATTAATGTTAAAATGATAAGGACCAAACTGCATAGTGAGGTAAGCCTCTTCGATTGTTTCGTAATTAACCAAAAAAAAAAAAAAAAAAAGCTTTTCTTGTTTAAAAGCGGTGCCATTTTCAGAAAACGCAGTGACACTCCTTCCTCCTTCTTATTCCTTCGAGTGCTTTGGTTACTCAAGGAGGCGACATACAGAGCCGTGACAGCTCTGCACCAAAGCAACAACAGAGAGACACCGATCAAATCAAAGTAAGAAAGGTACAGAGTCTGTGCGTGTGTGTGAAATTATGATAAAGCATTTAAAGAACCGAACAAGAGCTCTCTTTCCTTCAAATTTTCTCTCAAAATCCTTCACTTTCTCATCAACCAAACAGCACCCATTTCCTTCCTTCCCAAAACCCAGAAAAAACGCAATACCTTTAAAATCCTCGTCCTGTTTTTACTATGTCCATACAACCACAATTCCACCATCAAAATCAAATCTTTATGCTTCATTTTTCTGTACTCTAGTACATCTATACTTGACCTGTGGCAGACTTTCAAAAGCTACGGACACATTTTATGATATGAGAAAGCACAATATTGTTCCAAGTTTGCACCTTTGGAATCAGCTCATTTGCCATTTTAATGCCTTTGGGTTGGTCTCTCAGGTATGTGATCTTTATACTGAGATGTTGTCTTGTGGGGTTTCGCCTAATGTTGTTACCCACAATGTTTTGGTACATGCTTGGTGTAAAATGGGTAGTTTGATTTTAGCTTTAGATTTGCTTAGAAATGTTGATATTGAGGTTGATACAGTTACTTATAATACAGTCATTTGGGGGTTTTGTCAGCATGGTTTGGTTGATCAGGCATTTGGTTTTTTGTCAATTATGATAAAGAAAGATACGATCTTTGATACTGTTACTTGTAATATATTAGTTAAAGGCTTTTGTAGAATTGGGTTTGTTAAGTATGGAGAGTGGATTATGGAAAACTTGGTTGCTGGAGGGGTTTGTAAAGATCTTATTGGTTATAATACATTGATTGATGGGTATTGTAAAGCAGGAGAGATGGATTCTGCAGTTGACTTGGTTGAAATAATGAGGAAAGAGGGTGTGTTGCCTGATATTGTTAGTTATAATACTTTGATCAATGGGTTTTGTAAAAGTGGCGAGTTTGGTAAAGCTAAGAGTATACTTGATGAGACTTTGGGGACTAGAATGGATAAAGATTGCATTTTTTCAAAGTTTGATGATAAAAACAACAATAACAATGATCTGAGTTTGGAGGGAAACCTTATCACTTACACCACTGTCATGAGCACATACTTTAAGCATGGGTTTGAGGAAGCACGTGAATTATATGAGAAGACGATAATTAATGGATTCTTCCCTGATGTAGTTACATATAGTTCCATTATGAATGGTCTTTGCAAGCATGGGAAGTTGTTCGAAGCAAAAGAATTGCTGAGGGAGATGGAGAAGATGGACGTTAACCCGAAACATGTTGCTTATACTGCTCTCATTGATTCATTATTTGAAGCAGGGAGTTCTTGGGAAGCTTTTGCCTATCAAAGTCAAATGGTGGTTCGTGGGATTACCTTTGATTTGATTGCGTGCACAACATTGGTGGATGGGCTTTTCAAGTCGAACAAGCCCAAGGAAGCAGAGGACATGTTCAGGACACTTTCAAAACTTAATCTTATTCCAAATATTGTTACCTACACAGCATTGATTGATGGATATTGCAAGCTAGGAGACATGGAACATGTGGAATCTGTTTTGCAGGAAATGGAGGAGAAACATATCATTCCAAATGTCATCACTTATTCTTCTATCATAAATGGATATACAAAGACTGGAAAGCTAGATGAAGCTTTTAATGTCATGAAGAAGATGATGGATCAAAATATTATACCAAATGCTTATATTTATGCTGCGCTAATTGATGGCTATTGCAAGGCAGGTAAACAAGAAATTGCTATTGATCTCTATAATGAAATGAAATTGAATGGAGTAGAGGAGATCAAGGTTCCATTTGACATTTTGGTAAACAACTTGAAAAGAGGTAGAAAAGTGGATGAAATTGAGGGATTGCTTGAAGATGTGAAGTCTAGATACTTGTTGCTTGATCGTGTTAACTACACATCTCTAATGGATGGATTCTTCAAGTTGGGAAAGGAGTCAGCTGCCTTAAACTTGGTTGAAGAAATGAGAGAGAAAAGTATACCATTTGATGTTGTTATGTACAATGTACTAATAAATGGTCTCTTGAAACAAGGCAAGTTTGAAGCCAAATCTGTTTGTGCTGATATGAGAAAGATGGGTTTGCTTCCAGACCAAGCTACATATAACACCATGATCAAGATATGCTGCAATCAGGGGGAACTAAACAATGCCTTGGAACTGTGGAATGAGATGAAGAGCCATAATATAATGCCAAGTTCCATAACTTGCAACACCCTAGTAATAGGGCTTTCTGAAGCTGATGAGATTGAAAAGGCAATGAATGTTTTGAATGAAATGTTGGTTGTGGGAATTCACCCTAACCTGGTCATTCATAGGTCTCTTCTTAGTGCATCTTCAAAAAATAGAAAGGCAGATGCAGTCTTGCAAATGCATGAGCAACTTGTTGAAATGGGACTTGAAGTCAGTAAAGAAGCTTATAACAATCTGATTGTTGTATTATGCAGGTTAGGTATGACTAAAAAAGCCACTTCGGTGTTAAACTACATGGTTAGGGATGGTTTTTTACCAGACATTATCACTTACAATGCCCTTATTCGTGGATACTGTGAAAACAGTCTTGTCAAGAGGGCTTTGGCCACTTATACTCAAATGCTGAATGAAAGAATTTCTCCAAATATTACTACTTACAATCTTCTTCTAGGTGGTCTTTTAGGAGCCAATTTAATGGCAGAGGTAGATGAACTATTTGACAAAATGAAGGAAAATGGTTTCAAACCTGATGCTTCAACATATGACACTTTGATATGTGGATATGGTAAGATTGGAAACAAGAAGAAGTCCATAAAGCTGTACTGTGAAATGATTTCCCTAGGCTTTATTCCTAAAACTTTTACATATAATGTGCTCATCAGTGATTTTGCGAAGGTGGGCATGATGGAGCAGGCTAGAGGGCTTCTTAATGAGATGCAAGTGAGAGGTGTACTCCCAAATTCTTCCACTTATGATATATTAATATGTGGATGGTGCAATTTATCTAAACAGCCTGATCTAGATAGGATATTGAGAAAGAAATGCCGAACTGAGGCAAAAGTTTTAATCACAGAGATGAATGCAAAAGGTTTTGTCCCGTGCAAAAGTACTATCTCTTGTATCAGTTCTACTTTTGCTAGACCGGGAAAGATGCTTGATGTTGAGAAGCTTCTAACTGAAATGTATAAAAGAAATAGTGGTTAGTAGAGGGATGAAAACAGAAGACTAGTGTAGCTGGCCTTTTCCGTGGCACTAGACCTACATACTGCTTTACTACTCCAATGTTCCTTGTCTATTACATGCTCTCAAATGCACAGATAGGTGCACTGGTATGCTTTTTATGATCATTGCTTTAAATTGTGATTTACAGTTTATCATTTGGTAATAGAACTTTTGAAATTGACTCTGCAGAAGTCATAAAACAACTCAACTTAATTCTTAGTTGAGGATGTCTCCTGCTATAGTGCTGAGGAGCAAATACAAAAAATGTTTTGTACTGCCAGTTTGAGCTGGAAAGTGGGCTGCAGAAGAACTAGATTCTTCCTTCTGAAGATGGAGGCAGGTCAAGTAATATATTAGATGAACTGGACAGAAGTGCCACTGTCATGCATGGTCAGTTGGTGTCTTCTTCAGATATTTGATGTTATCTTGGGAATTCATTGTTCATGGAACTAGTTTGTTTTTGGTTGGTCTGTCATTGTAGGTTCCAGCTGATGATTGCAAGTTCCAGATGCTGATGAGGACCTGAGCAGTTTGTATAGCTGATGGTGCAATTACTATATATGTAAAGGTATGATTCAGAGGAACATTTTATTTTTGTATGTTAAAGCTTGCTTGTGAATGTCACATGTGAAATGGCATGCCTCATTTAGGCCTATGTTTTCTTCTCTTTCTTCAGCTAACATGTGCAAGTTTGCTTTCATATTGCATTTCATTATCACATGGAAACTTTTGCATCTTAGAGGCTGTTTTAGGATAGCTGCTGTTAGGTTGTTCCCATCAGAGCTGTTAGAGATAAGAAATGAAGACATCATAGCTGTTCAAATTTTGTTATTTTTCACTTCTTAGTTGAATTGTTGTGGTGGATCAGAAGAAGCCTGAAAGAGAAGAAGCAGAAGCAGCAGCTGAGCGAGGAGGAAATTTGCAAGACCATAGGGCCACTATATGAGCCAGGGGGAGATTGAAAGCTCTTTGATAACTACAAAAAGAAAGATTGTCCAAGTGTTTGAGAAGTTTGAGAAGACAATATCAATGATTTTTTCCTCCCCTTACCTTTAAAGAAAATTACTATTGCTTTGACTTGGACATTATTGAGTCACCACTTGAAGTCGGGATGCGTCAGGCCATATTATCTTACTGACAGGCTGGCTTCAGCTGTCACAGCAACTTCCAGCGGAACTTCAGAGGATGCGAGAGAAGGTTCAATATTCAGTAAAATAAGAGAGGAATGTTGAATGTGATTTCTTCCCCAAATTGTGTAGATAAAACTAAGAATAAGCTATAGAGCTAATGTTTTGTCTGATTTTTGTTTAGAATTGGATATCCTTGACTGGAAAATACTGCTCTTTTCTGTATGTTTATCAGATCAGCAATGTATTTGTTTCAATTTTTGAACATCTTTTTTGACTTATTGGAAAACACAGATTGTTCTCTCTGCTTTTTTTTACCCCTCCTCTCCCTTTCCCTCTACCTCTCCTGTTCCTGTGTCTAACAATTAAGGCTTTTGGCGAAAGCATTGGTAAAATTGGGTTCCAGGTAGCTACAATTTTTTTTTTAAATAAAAAAAACAGTGCAAAACTCAGAGTCAAACTCCCTCTAAAAGAAAGCCAAAAAGCTATAATACGGTAAAAAAATTTGCACAGCTATGGTCTGATCAAAACAGTGTTCCAAGATTAGATATTTGAAACTGTTTTACCCCTTCACAATCTTGCCATGGTGCTAGTTGTAAAATTTTCCATGAATTATTGCCCCTAGCCTTCAAACTTCCACTTCCCGATTAAAAAAAGATGAAAACAATCAATGTATTCTTGATTAAAATGAGACATTTTATTCCAAGAAAACAATCACACATGCTGTGACTTTCGTGTATTCAGTACTGAACAACAGTCCAACTATAGTTATTACAATTTCAATCAGGCAAAGAAAATTACATCCTAAATTTCTATAACCATCATATCAATTTCTAGCAATACTCGAGTGGAAGCGCATCAAGTCATTGCCAAATGCTTGCTCCCCATCTGAAACCTCCATGGTTGGGATCCCATGATTGGGATACCATGGCTGCAATTTTGACTAAGAGCTCACTTCCTGGCGCTGGAGATTAAGTTTCATGCTTCATACATAATGATTAAAATCATAAGATCTTGTTTCTACATCCTTTATGATGTTGCCAGTTCACGTTGAAATTCAAGTTGAGCCAATGACCAAATCTTTTAAGGATGTCAGAGGCGAGCTGTACCCATACACTATGGTGTCTCTCCACAGAGCCATTCCTATTAAAGCAAGAAAGCCATGAGTGATCTTCCTTTGGTTCAGTACTGTTACCATGAAGCAATAATACTAATGCAAATTTCATTCAGATTACAAGAGAAAAAGGAGAGAATGAGAGGGTCGTGTAAAGAGGAAATAATCAACACAAAATTTTTAACATGAACTGGGAAGAATAGAGGGTCAACCTATCCATGAAATTAAACCAATTGTTGCCGCGAGAAAGAATTCCCTGCTGATGCTGTTGAAACTGAATTGCCATAAAATGTCAGTTTGTATCCAAGTCTTTACACTAAGATTATTAAAAACAAATGACGAGAGTAGATGAAAGATAACTTACCAATACATGCACAAAATATTTCCATATCCATAAAAAAGGGCAGCCCAGGTTGAACCAGTGAACCTGTAATCATAGTTGAACCAGCAACTTTGTCAAATGCATAGTTTTCTCTCTCTCTTTTCGTAAGGAGCAAATGCATATTTACTATCCATTGATGCATCAGCTAGCAAATCCAATTATCAAGGATATATTTATTCATCATCAACAACATTCAAGTATCAAGATATTGAAGGATCCATTATTATATTTAAAAGTGACTGAGCATGCATAAATTTAGGGCCTGAGTACTATAAGCATAGAAGGATTCAAGCTGGTAACTAATTAAGGAACGGCGCTTCTGGACACAAAATTGCCAAATTTAGAAGTTAAAGTCTCCTCTTATGCCTGATTGAATGCCAAAATAATGCATTCAAGAATTCCCAACAACAAAGTCCCAGCAGAAGAATTTTTATATTAATGGCTATAGCTTAGATACAGAACAAGAAGAGTTCGATAAGTTGTTGGGGTGGGGGCATAAGAGCATTACCACATAAAATCACGAATGAAGAGGGCACGTGGGATCATTAGTCCATTTCCCATCATAGCAAGCAGCATTGAGAAAGCTGATAAGCCTTTAATATTATCAGGATTCAGGAAATTTGTCCACTGAACAGAAAGCACCAGTTTTAATCAAAATGCGTGCAAGTTGAAATCAGTAAGCTGAAAATTTAAACAGGGAGAAAACAAAGATTACCATTTGTGAAACTGGCATCCACATGAAAAGAAGAGTTGCAGTCCATCCAGATAGTCCTCCAACAAATTTCGCACCTTTTTCCGAAAGCTTACCTGTCCGTGCCTGCAAATTTTAGCAGCTGTAAGTCTAAAAGGGTGCTAAATCCATATATCGACTTCCCCATGAAAAATAATACACAAATGGAAAGAAAGGAATATGCAAAGAGTCAAAATCTCAAGAAGAGTTTCCCTCATGGAATCAATAGGACACAGAGAGCAAAGAGATATGAAGACCAACAAACATCTAAGCCTGAAATCAAAATTTTAATTTGTTGGCAGAAAATAAAATATTCCAATGAGCTACAAAATCATCCTATACAGAACCAAGTCATCCATGCCTTCAAAATTTTTCTCGCAACTTCCAGGTTAAGGATGTGATTTTAGAACCTTACCATTATAACAGCTGCTAGGGCTATGACGAATGCTATTGCCCCTGGTAAGATGCTGTGTGGAATATATGGAACAAATGTAGACCACATGACCTGTGCTCCAATTCACTAATGAGTCAGAATTTGTTAACGAAAAATTATACTAAAATTATCAGTTTCCGAACTAAACAACCCATAATAACAGAGACAGGTGAAAAAAAAAAAAAAAAAAAAAAGAGAGAGAGAAAGAGCACCTGTGGAAGAGCTGAGAGTCCAGCAACTGTAATAAAATCTTCCCAAAACCGCCAAACTCCAGCACTGAGCTTGCCAAGGTATTTGAAAAAATTCAAAATCAGACCAGTAGCCACAACCACTGAAGTGGCCAAAAAGTGTGGTAGAGGCATGGTTTCTGCCATTGCAAGCTGAGTAATTACTATATAAATAGAAATCACTCCAAGTGTCTGCACCACTATCACCTCATTTTCCTTCTTTTTCACAAAGTAAGAAAGTAGCGAAAGATTTCCAAGCAACCCAGTAAACATTCCCTGCATTTAAAAACTTCCACTCCATTAAAAGATCAAGAGTTTCAATCAAATTAAGAAAGATTAATTATTTATTGAAAAAAGAGTTGAGTTACCAGCCATGGTACTGCCAAAAGAGCAGTTTTATTTCCAGCCATTAAATTTCGAGCATTGAGAATGATCTGAGGCATTTGAATTATTAAAAATGGGACATTTGCTGCTCCTGAAAACTTGGCAGTCCATGAATCCCAATCTTGAAAGCTCTTACTGCTCTTTATGTTAGCTGATCCCTTTTCAAATCCCCCACCCACAAAAAAACAGCAACAAAATAAGAGCTGATGCGTTCAACTTTCAATTAAAAATTAAAAATTTCTAAAACAAGAATTAGAAAGAAACAGAAAATAATCAAAAAAATGCAATCTTTTTCATTTTTTTAACATTACCTGATGAAGAGGGTGAGGAACATCAGAGTCAAGTGCAAGAACAGGACTAAAACGGCGATGAAATGATGAAATAGAGAAATGGGTATTATAATAAGGCTTATAAAGAGCAAAAGGAAGTGACTTTGACTGTGAATGAAAATGGAGAGTGTCATTTGGGTGTAAAGAAGAACGATAAGCTGGTGCTGTTGAAGCAGCTAAAGGGACAAACAGAGACTTAGCCATATCAAGAAAAAACACAAAAAAGAAAGCTAGAAAATGGGGAACGTTTGATTAGAGAAAGAAACAATAAAAAGAAGAAGGAGAAGGTGCAGTGTTAAAAATGGCAATGGAGTGGAGAAGGAGAAAAGTGCAAGATTGGGCGGTGTGAGAATCTAGAGGTGACACGTGGAAGAGTTGATTAGATATTTGGGGCTAGTGGGTACGGCGAGCATAGGAATGTGAAATGAGATCCGTGAAAATGAGTGTGATATTAATTGCTGATAGCTTAAAGTGAAGAAGGAGGAGAAGAAGCAAGCAACCCACTTTTGGTGTTGGGAAGGTGAAGGTGAAGCACATCGGATCTTGTAGCTGCAAGGAGGAGTAAAATGAGTATGTTGACCCATATAAATAGAATGTGCTCCCATGATTCTTCATATGAATCAGCACTGCAACAGCAGGGCCTATAATTATTCTTCTTTCTTTTTTTTTTTTTTTGTTTTTTTTTTTTACTAAAAGATTTAATTTTTATATATTTTTTAAAATTTTGTTTACATTGAGTTTAAAAAAAAAATGTATACATTATATATATATATTTTCAATTTTGGTCTTTTTCTTTTTTCAATTTTAATCAACTTTGTGCAATTAATTTAAATTATAAATTTCTAATCAATATTATAGTTATGGTAAGTGAAAGGATAATATATATTTTAAAAAATCAACTACAAGAGTATTTGATTCCTTAATTTAAGTAGTTGATATAATAATTTTCATCAAAAAATTAAATTATGAGTATCTAGTGAGATTGAAAAAATAAAAAATAGTTCCTATCAAAAAAAAAAAAAATAGTTCAAAATTTTCATCTACAAATTCTTTTACTACCGGATAGCTTATTTTAATTTTTTTATTTAAACTATATTATTTTAAATTGTAATTAATAATTATGACATGTCTATATTTTGAAAAAAAATATTATACTAGTAAAATTTATATTTTAAAACTTATTTTAAATAGCTTTTATTAAAAATTTTAATAATATTTAATATAATATAATATTAAAAATTTATATTGATAAAAATATAAAATTAAATTATTCTTCAAAAAATATAAAATTAAATTAGGAAAATTTTAATGAAAATTGAAACAATTAAATATTAACTATTAGCATCACTATGTACACTAAAATTTAAATTAAAAATGTTAATTAAGTAAGAACTGCCCGTCGAATGGATGGGGAGGGCTAAGCACGGGTCGGAGTAGATCGGAGAATGCAAATTTTCGGACCCGATCTGAACGTCGGAGAATTCAAAAATTAATTCTCTGGATCCGGCCATGAAAATTTAAATCTCCGCTTCGAATTGCTCCAAAAAATCGGAGCAGTTTGGGACGGAGATTTGGAGCAAATGGAGAATTCAAGTTGGTCCGGAGCGAAACCAAAGTTCGGAGATTATAGTAGTATTCATTATCTAAAAATTCATATTTAAACAATAGAAAATTTCAAAACCTATTATAAAACCACACAACACATGTAAGATGAAATTAAAAAAAAAAAATCTATTAAGAAAAATAGAAAATGAAGTTATTATAACACTAGCATTCCAATTTCAATTCATAAAGTTTTCACTAAAATTATATAGTTTAATTTTTAGTTTATATATTTGAAATTAATATTTAATAAATTAATAATTATATATATATATATATATATATATATATATATATATATATATATATATTGTTACATTATATTTAATATATTATATCTAATACATTGTACTATCTTTTTTATAAATTTAAGTTTTATTTTAATAGTTTTATATTTGGAATATATAAAATAAGATGATTATAATTTGAACATATAAATTTTACTATTAAAATTTTATTTATAAATTTAAATTTATTTTATAATTAAAACGTGTATTGAAAATTAAATTTAATTGATGAATATATTTATTTTATTTCAAACAATCAATTAGTATTTAAAATCTCAAATATTATATGTTAAGTCAGCACTTAAATTTAATAGTAGATTATCAAAAATAAATTATTTGAGTATAATTAATTACTAAAATGGTACTAAAGTTTACTTGTAATATATAATTTTAGATTTCTAATTTTTTTTCAGGGCAATTCAAGATTTCTAATTTTATCAATCATTGATTATCAATGTTATAATACATCATAAAAAATAAAGATAATAGCTATTAGTAAAATTATTGAAATTTATATACTCACATGCATATATTATGCATGTGTGTGTATACATATATGTATGTGTATGTGTGTGTGTGTAGACAGCGGGGTTCAGCACGCACCCAAATGTCCGGCGACCACGGCACTGTACGGGCTCAGAACCCACTAGGAATACAACTTGGGCCTTTTGACAGGCTTTTGTTGGAGAATAGGAGTCGCCACTCGGGTTAAATCTGAGACACTTTTTACAGCAACTGGATCCCACGGAGAGAGCCCAGCAGCCGTCCTTAGAAATTGGGTCCGAAAACTGGATATGGGCTTTTGAATGGCCCACCCGACCTTGCGATCGGCCTCCGTTTATGTTTTATATTTTATTGTTTTTAGTTACTTAATTATTCATTTAATTACATGCAAATGGCTATTGTCTCCAAACAAGTTCCAAATTTTACAATTTAGTCCAAATTTTTAATTAGTCAATTTACATGCAATTTGGCTTGATTTGTACATCTATACATCACATACACATTTTCAAACAAAATAATAAACACAAATAATCACAAATAAAAAAATTAAAACAACAAAAATTAAAAAGCGCACACACAAAGAAA
Organism: Macaranga tanarius; assembly: GCA_949673435.1. NCBI lineage: Eukaryota > Viridiplantae > Streptophyta > Magnoliopsida > Malpighiales > Euphorbiaceae > Macaranga > Macaranga tanarius. The sequence goes on along the minus strand of CATIWO010154972.1, from coordinate 2,966 downwards.
TGAGGGAGGAGAAAAGATTTACAACATTTTTCATGCAAATAAAAATAATAAATAAATAAACAAACCACACCTAAAAAAATAATCTAAAGCCAAAATCAGTTTTTTTGTAGCTCGTAGGCTACCTAATATTTATACCTGTAAAAAAAGACAAATTGTGATAAATTTCTCCAAAAGCAAATAACTGTAAAAATTGATTTGCCCTCAGAATTTCCTTTGACAATGAATAAAAGCTCCCTGCAGTGTAAGATTGGATCTCAAAGCCCTTCTATCAAATTTTTTCTTTTGACAGAAGCTTTTTCTTATCTACATTTTTTTTTAATTCTTTGCCAAAGCCTCTTTTTTTCGTGATTTTTTTCAATGAAAGTCAGCCTCCTCCTCTGAGTCCCCCTCTTTTCCTTTTCTATTTTTTTCTTTTAAAGAGCTCTTCCATTCCCTCTCCCTCTCTCCCACTTCCCCATATCTCTCCCTGTAATCACGTTCTCTTGGAACGTAGTTATATGTAGCTAGCGCACAAAAATCTCTTAACGCCTTTTTTTTCGGCTTTAAGAGTTATGGGCTCCATCAAATAGGTCAGATACCAAACTTTACACTGATGGGCTCTTTTTGTTGGACTTTCATCATTGGGCTCTTGTTTTGGGCTGGGCCAACCCAGATGTCTACAGTTTGCCCCCCTGCTTTTCAAAAATCAAAATGCAAGCAATGTAATGAGATTTATGAAAAGCACATGCAAGCATACAACAATCTATAAAAAAGAATAAATAAAGACAACGAAGAACGAAGAAATATTCCAATCTTTGAGGTAAGATGTTTGAAAATAGATAAAAGATTCTGATTTTTATTCCGTCAGCCTTGATGTTCAAAATCAAGAGGATTCAAATCAGAAAGGAAGCCTCGTGCCGTCAGCCTTGATGTTCAAAATCAAGAGGTTAGAGACTTGCTGCTAGGATTTTCGCTCGTCATCCTCGATGTTAACTATCCGAGAGGACATCCCAAACCACTTCCGTCAACCTTGATGTTCAAAATCAAGAGAGAAATAACTTCAAATCGCCAACCTTGATATACAAATCAAAAGGTTTTTGAAAATATTTTAAGCTATCAGCCTTAATGTTCAAAATCAAGAGGCTTTCAAATCAGAGAACAGCAATTATCTCTTCAAGATAAAAAAAGTTATAACCACTTCGGGTGTTAGGTAAAAACGAATGAAAATACATGAGTTAAGCCATATAGCCACTTTGGGCGTCAGACGGAAATACAAGTAAAATGAGTCGTATAACCATTTTGGGTGTCGGGCGAAAATAAGTCTTGTAGCCACTTCGGATTTCAGGCGAAAATATATGAAAATGAGTCGTAAAGCCACTTCGGGCATCAGGAAAAAATAACAGAAAAGAGTTATTATAGCCGCTTCGGGCGTCCGACGAAAACAGAAGGAAAGAGCCGTATAGCCGCTTCGGACGTCTGGTGAAAACAGAAGAAAAATAAGCCGTATAGCCACTTTGGGCATCAAGTGAAAACAGAAGAAAAATGAGCCGTATAGTCATTTCAGGCGTTAGGCGAAAGCGAAAGTAAAGAGCCATATAGCCACTTCGGGCGTTAGGCAAAAATAAGAAAAATAGAGCCGTATAGCCGTATAGTCGTTTCGGGCATCAAGCGATAAGCATTTTTCAAAACATAACTGAGCTAATATATGACTGAAATACTCAAAAACTTGTGAAGACAATTTTAATAAACACAACTTCATGTGATGCATGTATGCATGAGATTCAAAAGTAAATTTTACAAAACAAGTAACCAGTCAAACACCTCTTCTATTTAAAGCTTGTCTTGGACAATTAGTTTCCTCTTCTATTGTAGAATCCAAATTTATAAATTGAGTCTATCATAGACTACCATTGAGACCAGTATTATTAGAAATAAAAATCAAGACCCTTCATAGTTAGTCCGGGATGATAATACAACAAATACCTCTTGGCTTGATTGCAGTCTAAGAGTATTTGACTATTACAAGACTGTCATAATTATACTCAATGTGAAAGAAACAGTCCATCTGTCTCTCAGTAAGATTCTGTTAAAGTCCACTTGATTGCCTTCCAGCTTGAAATTATAATCATTTTTATTTTTATATTCCCTCTTTTGCCTAGGCTGCCCTCTTTCTGAGAGTTTTTGAACGTAGCTGGGTCTTTTCATTCTTTATTTTTTTTATTTTTCCTCTTTTGCCTATATTGCTCTCTTTCTAAAAGTTTTCAATCTAGCTAGGTGGTTGCAAAACTATATTGATGATTAATCCTTATGGTTTACCTGACTGCCTAATATCCATGCTGCTGTGATGTGCTCGTTACTCACTGCTTGCTGACTTGATGTGAGACCCACAACATGTGGCCTCAAACAAACCATACACATGCTCAAATTATGTAATCCATAATAGCATAAATACCCATGGATAGATTCCATGCACATTCATTACTCAATTATATATCATTACATTCAAACCAGAAAAATAATTAACAAACTATATGCATGGATCTTTCTTATGAAAACAGCTTGACCTTGCTAGACATGAGAGTGAATAACTCTCACCACGAAATTCTAAATTACTTGATTCTATTTTTAATATAAACTAAACACATAAGGTTATAACATATCCAAAATTTAGCTCAATACAAGATCTATAAAATAAATGAGAAATTTTTGATTTTCAGATATGTGTCCTGCACAAGTATAGTGTGAGCAGGTCATGCTCCGTCTAGAATTTCTCACATTATACAAGTTCAATTGCAAAACCCTTTTCCATAAATTTAGTTAACATATAAATGAACAACTTTTATATTTTAAATATTATTGAATTCAGCCTCTAAGGTCCTCAAATTAATTGGGCAAAATTGGGCTACCTGCAGAAAAAGCAAGCAGAACCAGTTCCACTCCAAGTATGATTTCTCATTACACGCATATTATTTTACAAAACTGTTTTA
>CATIWO010154969.1:0-27850 GCA_949673435.1 Macaranga tanarius | reverse complement strand
GATTGAAGAATTGGGTAGTAAGGTTCTTACTCTTGTTGGTTTGTGTTGAGCCATATCAAAACACATTAATTGTGAAGGTTTTGGAGTGAGCCTTGAAAACTCTTGTTATTGGTTTTGTGTTGAGCCAAGAAAAACACTCTTGTTTATATAGTTTGAGTTGAGCTTTAAAACTCATCTTGTTGTAACACAATCAAATAATAAGATTGGTGTTGGTGTTGAAAATCCTAACTTGGGGATAAGTTACGTGGAGACGTAGGATTGTTGATAATCCGAACTCCTTAAATCTCTTGTGTTGTGGATTAAAATTGTTGATTTAATTTCTGTTTCTTTAATTATTTTTTTTGTCACCCTATTCACCCCCCCCCCCCCCTCTAGGGCTTTTCATACTCTCCCACAAAAATTGTAGCAATGTTTACTTCTATTAAAACAAGGAAAGATGCATCAGTTTAAGCCTTAACGTCATAATCTTTGCTGTCATATCTGTCTAGGACTCTTTTTCCTTAATTGATGCCATTTATTTCTCTTTACTGTTTGTAATCTTTACAATTATCTTTTCCTTTTTTGATGTCTCAATGGATTGCTATTTAATAGTTGTTGTATGTCTTATACAAGGTAAGAAATATGAATTATTCTTGTTTTCTAAAACTCTTAAAACCAACTTCAGAAGCATTATGTTTATTATTTTTAATATCTTGAACCAAGTTAAGAGCATCAGATTCAATCTCCACATTATCCACCTATATGGTTTTGGAGCCAGCTCAGTACTTCTCTGATTCCCAAAGCTTTAACCAGTTTCAGATACAGCTTCCCTAGAACTGATTTTAGTTTACCAAAGATAAAAGGTCCCTTGACATTATGGAGCACACAGGCCATGCCAGCCTTATTTGTAAAAATCATAGAGTCGACATTGCATTTTACACATCCATCTATTAGTTTGGACTATTGTACAAGTTGAAAAACAAGTATGTCATGTGAATACTTTTGAACTTTCAGTTGTGCTTCCTGCCATTAACATAAAAATTTGCTTGCAAATGTGACAACCTGGAGGCTTGTATGCCATATATTTTTCCATATCAGATCATTTCGAGATCGCCATAACCACCAAATTAAAGTGCATGCCATAGACATATTCTTTTCTAAATATGAATCAAAAAATATGACAGCCAAATAGTAAATATATCAGAATCATTGTCAGTTACTTCTTGACCAACACTCTTTCATAAAGAAAAATTAAAAAAATAGATGGAATGAGGATTCTTCATTTCCATTGCACAAAGGGCATATAGGCTCACTTTAACTTGCTTACATCTTAAATTTACACCAGTTAGGAGATAATTAGCAATTGCTTGCCAAATTAAATCTTGAACCTTCGCATGAACTCTAAGCTACTAGATTTTCTTCTAGAAACTCTCATACTGCTGATGACCATTAACAATATATTACGAATAATGCTAGTAGTGCCCACTCTTCCTAATGTAGACCCCTTTATGATCACCTAACCAAAATAGTGAATCCTTATTAACTCTAAAGTTAATGGGAATTTACAAGATGAGCTGTTGATCATGCTCATTAAAGACGTCCACAATGAGTTCATGATTCCATACATTATTAACTTCATAGATGAGGTCTCTAACCCTATCCACCCCTTCATGATCATTAGTGACCATGAGAACATAAGGATTTTCTTAATAAAAAAAGCCATGGGTCCCTCTAAATTGAGATTCTGCCCCTATTCCCTACGTTCCATCTAGTTAATTCTCTTGACATGTCTTGACATGAAAGAACACTCTGCCAAGTAAAACTCAGATTTTGACCTAACCTTGCATTCAAGAAATCGCACTGAGGATAGTACTTTACCTTCAAAATCTTGGCAATGAAAATATTTGGTTGGTTTAATAAACACTATCCCTATAATGGTTTTGATTGAAGAAGTTATTTTTCATATATGTCAAATTCATGATACATCAGGTATATATATATAAGAGCTATGAGCTATAGATAGCTATACAACAACTATATGCTAAGGAGTACCAAAAACTTATCTATGTAACAAAATGATTAACATAAGAAACGAATGAGAATTTTTTTGATAAGATGAAGAGATAATAGAACACTTTGATAAGATGAATATATAAGAGAACATTATCTAACAACCCCCTACAAGTCCTTGGCTGTTTGAAGAGGTAGCTAATCACAGAGGAGAGTAAACTGATTCAAGGTCAAGGACTTAGTAAAAATGTCAACTAATTGATCGGTTGTGGATAGAAATTTAATATCAAGAGTTTTTTGAGAAACTTGCTCGTGCACAAAATGATAGTCTAATTCTATATGCTTAGTTCTTGCATGAAATACTAGATTAGATGATAAATAAATGGCACCAATGTCATGACACCATAAAAGTACTTATGAAAATAGAGAAACCAAGTTCTTGCATCAAATACTTTATCCATAAAAATTTTGAAGTTGCATTGGCTATAGCCTTATACTCACTTTCAGTAGAGGAACGTGTAATGGTTGGTTATTTCTTGTAAGCTATGATATAAGACAAAAACCTAAAAAATTCCAAAACCACTTGTAGGAACATCTATCATTCAAATCACCTTCCCAATCACTTTTAGCATAACACTTAATATCAAGTGAGAAATTAAGAGAAAAGTGGAGGCCATATATAGTCAGCAGTATCTTTCAAATAGCGAAGAAGTCACTTTAATGCTTTCTAATGAATGTCACTGGGAGAGTGCATAAATTAACATAATGTTTTAGCACTAAAAGCAATATTCAGCCTTGTAATTGTGAGATATTGTAATTCTCTTATTAATTATCGATAATTGAGCATCATACGGACTAGGATCACTTGAATGTTTGGAGATAGTAGAAGATGCCACCATTGGAGTGAAACAACTATTAGAATCTACCATGCCTGCTTTATCCAATATGTCATGCCCATATTTGGTTTAAGACGATAAAAGACATTGTTGTGACTGAGTAATTTTAATACTAAGAAAATAGTACAAGTCACTAAGATCCTTAACCGAGAATTCCTTTTGTAAAGCAAAAATCACTGTAGAAATTAAATCACATGAAAAACTAGTAATAATAATATTATCTATATAAACAAGAATATGGACAATATTATTATCATGTCTGTGTATAAAGAGAAAAGTATATGCTTTTGATGAATAAAATCATTATTGATGAAAGTACTCTCTAAACCATGAAAACCATGCCCTAGGTGCTTGTTTTAAATTGTATAATAAGTAGTTTAATTTACTTACAAAATCAGGTCTTGTCTCATCCACATAACTAATTGGTTGAGTCATTTAAATAGTCTCCTTCAAGTGGTTATAGAGAAAAGCATTAGAGATGTCAAGTTGCCTAATTGGCCAATAGTGCATATTAGAAATGGCAAAGACTATTCAAATTGGAGAAGCTTTAACAATAGGATTAAAAGTTTCATTATAGTCCACTCCCTTTTATTAAGTAAAGCCTTTAGCCACCAACTTTGCTTTATACATGTCAATTGTGCCATCTTATTTCCTTTTGATCTTGTAAACCCACACAACATTACCAGTCAAAGGTTTGGAAACTAAATCCCAAGTGTTATTGGATAATAATGCATTAATCACTTTTGTCATGGCCTTTTTCCATTCAATATATACTAGCTTGATGAAAAGTGGCCGGTTCTTTTTTTAAAAAATTAAGTTGTGGTTTATCTCTGACAATAAGGTGTGTTTGACATTCAGCCATAGTTGTTGGTCATAAAATCATACGATGAGTTCTAGTAGGAGTCAGATTGGAATAAGTAGGATAGTTCGTGAGGTCAACCACAAGGTTTAGACCTTATTGTTAATTGTCTAAAAGAAGGGAATTAGGTTAAAGTGAGTGGGTTATAATTAATAAAGGTGATTCATATTTTAGTGATTGAGCTAGAGGAGAGTCGAGTTCTTAGGATTGATTAAAAGATATAAGTGAAGTGGTAGAATAAGATGAATTTGGAGAAGGAGATTGAGATTGATTAGGAAATATACCTTGGTATAAGGGAGGAGTATACGAAACTTGTATTATGAGTCAAGGAGAGTCTTGTATCCTTTCTTGAGTTGGAATGTGACAAAACATATGCAATTTAAATGGAAAAATATATTCATCAAAGATTATATGCCTAACCATATAAACTTTGTCATTATCAATATCCAAACAAAAAAATCCACAATAATTAAGAGACTTTCCAAAATATACACATTTCTTACTTCTAAAGAAAAATTTGTGTGCATTGAATGGTCTTAAATATGGATACATGGCACAGCTAAAAATCTCAATTTCTGAATACATTAGTTTTTTGCTAGATAATATTTCAAAGGGTACACAATTTTAAAGGCTTGAACTTGGCATATTATTAATATCATTAACAGCATGAATAAAAGCATAAGACTAGAATTTAAAGGGAATAAAGACATGTGCAAGAAGTGTAAAAGTTATATCTGCTATATGTCTATTTTTTCTTTCTAACAGTCCATTTTGTTCATGACTGTAGGGACAAACAATTAGATGAATTATTCCTTAGTTCTTAAAATATGAATTTAATTTTTGATACTCACCTCCTCAATCAGAATGAAATGCCTTAATTTGGGAATTAGATTGTAGTCTAACAAAAGACTCAAAATTTTTGAATATATGAAAAACTTCACTTTTATTATGTAAAGAAAAGATCCATATAAGGCGAGAAATATCATCAATGAATAAAACAAAATATTTAAAACCTAGATTGCTATGTACAAGGGATGGATCCTAAACATCCAAATGAATTATATCAAATGGCTTGTAACTAGTATGCTCAATAGATGCAAAAGGCAATTTTGCCATTTTTCCTAACCTACAAGAAGCGTAATGAGAAGAACGATCTAAAGCATTAGAAATTGTTAATTTATTATTACTAATGATTCTTGAAATAGTTTGAACATGAGGATGTCCAAGCCTATCATGACATGTATCAAAAGGAACACAATTACTCAAGAAATCCTATGATTTAGTAAGAGAAAGCTCATACAATCCCTTATTTCTCTTGCCTTGCAATAAGATGCATTTGCTTTTCAGATCCTTAACTAAAAAAATAAGATGGATAAAATTCAAAAAAGCAATTATTATCAATAGTGAAGTTTTGGACAAATAGTAATGGTTTAGAAAGAGTAGGAACATAAAGAACATCTTTCAGCATTAAGTTAGTATTTTTTAATTGAAGGTTAAAAAGCCATACCAGTATGAGAAATCAACATTGATTGTCCATTACTAATTATGACTTAGTCACCTCTTTTATATGCTTGTGGATAGATGATTATTTGAAGAGCGAGTGTCATATGATGTGTTGTAATTATCTCAAGAAACCATATGAGAGGTGATAGAGGAAACCTTGTAGGATGATGTGGAGAAGTTTAATAAGACATAAAATGACCATAAAAAAGGAACAATGTTTGTAATGTGTAGGTCAATTGTCATGTAACATTGGCTTATAGTCGAACAGTATATCTAGGAGCATGTCTTCTTTTATAACGATCTGTTGTATGATTATAATAGTCATATATTTGACACTTCTATCGATTATTATTTTATCCTTTGTAATTAAAATTCCACATGCCTATAAAATTTAGTCTTACTGTTGGTAAAGAAGAAGGCTGAATAGTAAGGTTAGCCATCGGAGGAACATGATGACTTTGTAATAAAATCTTATTGGAAAGAAGTTGGTTGTATAATTCAGAGAGAGAAATAGGTTCAGCATGAATATTCAGAGCATAAATAATAGGATGAAACTTAATACTAATATTATGATAAATGATAGCGTTGAATTCAACAGCTAAAATTGACCTCACAACAGCAGTTAATTCATCAACAAGAGACTTGCTTTTTAAAGAGATCGTGCAATTGACATGTCATTCTTCTTTAATTCTTGGAGTTCTACACATATTTAAAGTTTTTTATTAAAAGATATAGAACTAAAAGCACTTTTTATTACTCTCCAGATAGCTAAGGATGTACTACATCCAATAATATCTAAGTAAACTCATTCAGATAAAGAGGATAGAATCTATGATAAAAGTCATTGATCTTATTTGAACCATTAAGTATATGCTGGATTAACAATTGTTTCAATTTTGATTTGAAATTGAGAGTATTATTGTGGAAGGAGTGGGTAAGCCATCAATCAAAAAATTTATTTTATGATAATTAAAAAAAAGGAAGAAATTGGGTTTTCAATGCAAGATAATTACAAGGTGAAAGTTTAGTAGTAAAACTTTAGTTTGTTGTAGGAGTTAAAATTGGTGTAGTTGTGACGGTGGAAGCAGGTACAATTTTGTCAGCCATTTTTAGTTGTACGCTCTAATACCATGTAATGGTTTTAATTGAAGAAGTTTTTTTCAAATATATTAAACTCATGATACGTTAGGTATTTATGCCAGAGCTATGAGTTGTAGATAGCTATACAACAACTATATGCTAAGAAGTACAAAAAACTCATTTATGTAATAAAATAATTAATATAAAAAACTAATAGGAATTATTTTGATAAGATGAAGAGATAAGAAAACATTATCTAACAATTCTTGCTTATAAAGCAAAGCCTTGTTAAAAAGATGCATTAACCGAAAACCTAATCCCCCATGGTCTTTTCTATAGCATAATTTCTACCACCTCAACTATTTAATTCCCTTTAATTCATGGTTTCTTAATCCTATAAAAAAGAATTCAACATTTTCTTTATTTCTTCACACAATGAAATATGGATAAAAAAGACACCCATTACATAATTAGAAATAGGTTAGACTACTGATTTAATAAGCATAGCCTTCCCTATTCAACTCAAAAGCTTCCTTTACTAACCTTACAGTCTACTACATACTCTCTCCTTAATAAAAGAAAAAGTCTTCCTTTTATTTTTTCCCAATAAAGATGGCAGCCCCAAGTAGTTACCATGCCCCTAACAATGACCAACATGTAAAATATTACTAATCTATTATCTTGCTTCAACTTCCACATTCCTATTAAAAGTAAGTGACTTATGGAAATTTATTATCTAACTTAAGGCTTTACTATAGATCTCAAAAATATTATTCATTAGAGAGGCTTCTAAGGCATTTGCTTCAAAAAAAAGAAATTGTCATCGGTGGATAATAAGTGAGAAATAGAAGGAGCATTTCTTGCTACCCTGCAACCATAGAGCTATCCACTTAAAACCCTTTTATGAATAAGAGATGTGAGACCCTTCACACATGTAAATGAATAAGTAAGGGGAAAGTGGGCAGCCTTAATAAAGACCAAGTTGAGGCTTTATAGGACCCATCTCCATACCATTATCAATAATTCAATAGGTCACAGTTTATACAAATAATGTAATTAAACCAATCCAATGCCTATCAAATCCCAAACATAATATTATTCTAGGTAGGAAACTCTACACTAAGTGATCATACACCTTACTCATGTCCACCTTTAAAGATGTTACACCTTTCTTCCCTCTTATCTTCCATTTGAGAAAATGCATAACTTCATATGCCACAAGAACATTATCGGTAATCAACTTGCCAAATATAAAATGCATTATGTTCCTTTGAAATGATACTTGGAAGAATCTTTTTTAACCTATTTTTAAGAACTTTTGACATAATTTTATATAATACATTATATAAAGAAATAAGTCTGAAGTCACTCATGATAGTGGGGTTCTTTTTGGAATGGAAACAATAATAGTACCACTGAGACCTTCAAGCATAGAACATGAATGCAAAAAATTTAAATAAGAGGCAGTAATATAATCACCTACAATATGCCAAATTTTTAAAGCATGGGTTCATACCATCAAGGCCTATGACTTTGAAGGATGTATAGTAAAAAGTGCCTCCCTGATCTCATCTCTAGTGAATGGTTATAATAGGAATTGATTTTGACTCGACGTAACTCGGCTCTCCAGACCTAAAATATTTCATTATCTTCAGTACCTTTGGAAGTGAATAATTATTGAAAATATTAACTCATGAGCTCTACCCAAGTGTACCTCATACCTTGCTTATTTTGCAAGCTATGGATTGAATTTTTCTTTCTCTATTTTAAGGCCATAGCATGAAAAAATGGGAATTAGAGTTTCCTTCATGCAATCATAGTTATTTAGATCACTATTTCTAGGATATTTCTTGTTGCTTCAAAATAACATGTAACCGACGCCTAGTCTCATAGAATTTATTAATTAACAAATTATATCGGCAATGTCTTAATCGACTAAGCTCATTTATATAATCTTGAATTTGGTTGTTGAATTTACTAACCTTTTTGTCCTCCTATTTAACAAGAACAAAACCATAATTTTTTATCAGATCCTCTATTGACAAAAAAGGTACCTCATGTCAGCCTCTCTGAATAAGAGAATTGCAGTCTTCCTCTCTACACCAAGCATTCTCAAATCGGAATCTTTGAGATCTATTTTAGACATTAGGACCCCTAACATTCAAGAATATTGGAGAATGATTTGATGTAGAGGAAGTTAAGTTGTATAAAACTGTCTGAGGGAATCGAGAGCTCCACTGTTGAGTTACTAAAGCTCTATCAAGTCATTCTTAAATCTAAGCATCACTGCCTCGACCCCTTTCCTAAGTAAAAGGATAACCCTACATCACCACAACCATAATGTTATAGTCATTTATAGTGCGTTGGAAAGCTTCTATCAATCTATGAGGGTGTGATATACCTCCACTTTTTTCATTCAATGAGAGGAGCTCATTAGAATCTCCTATACAATCCTATAGGAGTTATGATTTTGTCGCCAGAGACCATAAGAGCTCTCAAGACTCATAGCAATGAGCCCAATTTGGATTGTTATAAAGGTCTATGATGTGCCATTCCCCCATATTGTCAAATTAAGCTACTATATAAATATGAAACTTGGAGAAACTTAAGAGCTTTGCTTTACCATTACCTCTCCAAAACATAGGTAATCTGCCACTTCAGCCCACCCGATCTATAATAAACATCTTTATAAGTCCTAATTTACTTTTAATTATTTTCAAAAGATTATTTTTTTGCCAATATTTCAATAAGAAAAATAGAAGTAGGCTTTTTGGACCTCACTGGACTAAGTTTGAATTGTTTATGGGTTGCCTACCCCATGATAATTCCAAGTTAGGAGACTCAGGATACGTAATAGGAATAGACTTGAGGACTTGCCAAATCCAAGTTTTTTGGTTCATGCCTAATGCTGGTTATAGTATCATGCATAATATCATCTTCCCATCTACTAGAGTCATCTATTCCCACCATATCATTTATCTCACCATAATTAAATCTTCTCCTCTTTGGGTCAAACACAACTATACTGCCTTGTTAAAAATGCAATCCTGGAATTACATTACTTTCCATTTTATCCTTGCCTAAATTTGTAAGATACTTAGTAGTCATCTATTTAACAACTTCATTATTGCCATGTTTCTCACCTATAATCATGGACGTAACTTCTTTCCCACATTGTGTATGATTATCAATAGTTTCCATTCAGCGAATGACCCCATTGTTGTCCATGATATCAATAGACCTCTTTTGCTTCACTATATTATACCTCAGCCATTTTTCACTAATCAGATTCACCAATCATTAAGTTTTTGCCCTAAGATCTAGATAAAAAGCTCTTAGTAGGTTTCCATTCACACTCTTAAAAATACGATCATAATATTTATCCGAATGTCCAAGTAATCTATAGATAAAATAGAAATAAAGGAGGGGCTTATATTTAAATTTCACCTTAGACCATTCACCACCAAATTTCTTAATTTGCATTTGCTACTTTAATGGCTTCCTAACATTAATTAAAACTCGTAATCACATGTAGTTTCTCCATAGCCCATTGTAATTTGATGGATTGGAAGCAATGAAAGTACCGATATAATTACTAATACTCTTCCCCACCTTTTTAGACATAAAGCCTATTAGCAGATTAAAAAATTTTACCCTAATATTTAAGTAAAATAATGGAATCTTGGTTAGTTGATCCTCTGTTGTAAGTCATTTAACAAAAAGTAAATATTGATCGAACATCCATAGGCCATTCTCTAATACTCTTTTAATGCCAATCGTATGGAAAAACTAAAATAAAAAAAAAGAGTTGGAGTGATTTCTTTGATGCGAACCCCTTTCCCTAGTTGCCACGGTGATGTCAGAGTGTTCTTCATGGCTGTGAAATTGATAGTTATGTCCATTAGAAACTTGCCAACTAGACACCATTTAAATTCCTTCAGCATACTTAGATCTTCTTCTTCTTCTTCAATCACCAAACCCTCTTCATCATCATCATTAATAGAAATCTGTGCACACAAGTAATCAATAAAGTCACCTTTTGAATTAGAACTAGCCATAATTATTAAGATAATTCATCGGAGAAAGAAAAGAAACTCTGACACTGTAATAAAAAATCAATAACTTGACATAGGGACAAGATAAAGCCAACTTACCATAAAGGCAAGACAATTTTTCTCTCTTTACATTTTTTGAGTGAAAAACTATTCATTCCAAATTAAGCAATATCTAAAAGTACAAACTGTTGAACTTGATGAGGAACATAAAAAAACCACAACTTAGAAGACTAACTAACCTGAAAAGAAAACTTAAATAAAGCATATGCTACCTAATTCAACTCTTTAAGACAATAAGAAAAAGAAACAGCTTCAAAACTTAAGTGTTAAATATCCATAACAATGGAACCCAGTTTTAATAAATCCACATATGTTTGCTGGAGCTTCTAAATTAAAGGGAGACAATCACTCTCGATCAAAATCTTTGAAATGTTCAGAGAGGCAGCTAATTCAATACCGAGTCTATATATTTGCACCTCCGCTATCTCTACCTTATATCGGCATTAAAACTTTGAGACTATAGAAGCCCTGATAGAACTCGTAGTATCCTTTATCACCACTCCCATACTAGTTAGTATAAATGTGCCCTAGTGCCATTCTTATATACTGGTATTGTACTTTTATTCCAGGTAGTAAAAAAATAATATTTGTTTAAATAAAGTATTTGTCGATTTGAATGTTTACCCTTTAGTATTTTATTAAATGAGTTTATTATCAAGAGTTCATAATATAAGTGACAAACTCATTTATTATATATCCCATAAAATGTTCATAGTCATTTGATTATTATAAGGGTAGTGAGTCTAATATTACTTGATATGAGATATCAGAATAGGCATGTGGATACTCATATAACAGGTGGATCCACTTTTATCAACAATCACAATCTTGGACATAATGGTGCATATGGTTCTTTGACTTGAGGTGACACGGTCATTCATATATGGTTGATTAGAGTTTGTTATTGCTTAAGTACCTATACTAGTCATGTATGGGTATATGGCATGTGGTGGCTCTAGTTGGTAACATATAAGGATGAATGATCAATCAAAATGGAATTCATTACCAGAAGTGAATTGGGATAAGATCCTATACTATCTAAGTTATTCTCAATGAATAAGTACCTGGCCAGGTCAAACTCAACTAACATAAAAAACATTTCGGTACTAGAAAAGAATTCCCAGACATAGTTGTCTTTTATCAAAAATTGAACTAAAGATTAGGTCATATGATTGAAACAATTAGAGTTTGACTTAACCATGACTCTAGCTGATATCGAGATTTTATAATCAAGGGACATTTAGGACATAGTAATTATGTTATATAGTTCTTCTAGAACTATAGAAAGCATTCATTTCTAATTAGATAGTCATGACATCTATGCTAGGGGTCACTCACGACTTATGGGAATTAAGTATAATTAATTAGGATTCTCACATTTAGCTTGGAAAGGTATTTCCATAATATTAAGTGTTAATATTATTTTCCATTACCAGTTAAACTTGAACCTAGTAAGTCACACACATAAGAGTTGCACCGATAATGATAATTATTAATTTAATTATTATTCAAAGAGTTTAATTAATTAATTGAATTAGATTTGCGCATGTGTGGAAATTTTTCATATCTCAAAATCTAATTTAAAGATTAGGACTATTTATGATTAGTTAAATATTAATTTGGATTTGATTTAATATGCAATATTGAGTTTAAGGACTAAATTGATATTTACCTCCAATAGTAGTATGTGTATAAGCCATGAGATAGACCATAAGAAAATATCATAAGTATAGGCCATGAGATAGATCATATGGATATGGTATAATAGATGAGACATGGGCTTGGTTATTTAAATGTTTTGGTAGAGATAGGCCTTATTTAAGAGCTAAATAAGCCCAGATGCTCTTTCAATTAGTTTAGTTTACATGGGATTTATTTTAGAGTTAAATTGGCCCACAGTATTAGCCCAACCTATTAAGAGTTAATTTGGTCAATGGCTAGTGTTAATCTTATAACCAAAAAAAATGTAACATGCGAGTGCTTGCATGATGGCCACCTAAGCACAAGCTTTGCATGCTTGATACTTGCATGAATGACACCTAGGCTTGGTGTCATAAGCATGCAAGCATGTTTAAGCTTTGTATGCTTAAGTTAGAGGAGTTTGTAAAGATTTTAGACTAAGTCATTTTTTACCAAAAAGAGAGATAAGAGATATTCATAAGCTTTCAAGATTTAAGAGTCTTCTTTATCTTATTCTCTATTCTTATGTACAGAGTGACCACTAAGATAAAAGTTATGTTAGATATATAAAACCAAAGTCATCCTCTATTGCTTTTGAGATATACAAGAGTTATATAACTTCAATTTTCCTTTCTTATATATCCATTGGAGGTAGCATTCAGTCCTACACATTTAAGCTAGAAGTGAGCATCTTGCAAGCTACTTAGGTCATCTAAGGGAGAGCTTACAGGTAGATTCTCAATTCGGCTTCAAATCATCACAATATAACTTATATGTTTCAAACTAAAGGCTTCACATTTGGGGAGCTTTGAGCTAGTGGATTCATACCAAATTCAACGTAAAGCTTGTCAAGCATACTACCAACATTTGGACTTTATAAGTGTTACATAAACTCTTAGGTAGCTTGCTTTTAAGTATGTTGTTTTGGTTGTTTGGAAATGTTGTCCACTGATGCATGTATTTAGTCATATAAGAGTTTTTATGATGTAGTCTTGGATTTTATGGGATTCTTAGTTTCATGCAAGGATTGCATGTTGGATTAATTTTTTAAAAATATCTGGATTCGTACTCACCACACGCTTTTGCTACGTCCGGATGCATGCAATCTATTTATTCACCAGTATCACCAGTGTTATTGAAAGCAGCATCCGAGTTAATCTTAAAATAAGATTCATTAGGAACCTTCCATTTTTAGTTTCATAGCACTAGTTGGCTTTAAGGAACTAAGACCTAAGACTTCTTATATTCTTCCATGATCTGCAATGGTTTGTTATAGCAGTAATTAAACTCATAAACCTTGTTATCATGATAAAGAACATTTTGAGCATGCCATAGGAACCAAAGATGTGTAGTAAAATGATTAAAACCTTCCCATGATAGAGACTGCATTTAGAGCAAAATCTAATTAAACATATATAAAGCCTACCATGGTCCTTGTCATGAAACTGAGACAAAAAAAACACTGTAATACCATAATTGACTACTCTAGGGGCAATCTCTGAGGGCATGTTCAAGAGTTTTAGAGTTTAGACTATATCTTTAACATCTTACATTTACCTCTAATCCTCTTTTCTATAAAGCTTCTAACACAAGCAGAATGTTTTTGAAGATTTTCCACATAAATAATCAAATCTTTAGAGGAGTACCAACCTTCCAAAACCAGTTCCTATTCCTATTTGATGAACATTCAGGAACTTGGTTAATATTCCAGTTATTGTCCAATGTTAGTAAGTGGTAGGATGATTTGACTGTCAATATTCCATCCTTGGTGTGGAGACAATTTAGCATATCCTACAGTTGCCTCCTACTTAAAGGGACATTATTTGTTGTCTCTCAGCTGGACTGAATAGGCTATCGATTAAATTAGAATTCCAGCTTTGGCCATTGTCCTGTAAAAGCAAGTTAATTATTTCATCTTTATCCATCTTGGATTTAGTGTCGTCACTCAAAAACCTAGCTGATTTGGTAACCACCCATCTTTCCAAGTCCTAATCAAGCTTCCATCCCCTAATCTCCATTGAAGACCTTTCTTAAGGCTTTCCTTGGAATCCATTAAGCTTTTTCCATGTATAGCTTACATTATATCCCGAATTTGCCTCCAAGATTGATGTCCTTGAATAATAGAAAAGTTTAAGCAATTTTTCCAATAATGAGCTCAAGTTCTTCAACAGTCTCCAAAATTGCTTATTCAACATAGCTGCATTGAAAGCTCAAAAAATCTCTAAATCTCAAGCCCCCCGCTGCCTTCAGTTTAGGAGTGAGTTCCAACTACATTAATGCAATTTCTTTTTATCCTTCATTTGACCCCACCAAAAATTTGCAATAATTGAATTTAGTTCATTACAAATTTGATTTAGAAGCTTGAATCAGCTCATTATGTAGGTGGGAATTACCTGGGCCACCGATTTAATCAATATCTTATTTCCTGCAAAAGACATTGATCTCTCTTTCCAATGTTCCAATTTTTTCTGCACCTTCTCAATGATAGCTTGAAAAGTTTACTTATTTGATTATCCAATTATTATGAGAAGGCCTAAGTACTTTACATGCTTATTCATTCTTCTTACTCCAAGTTGATCCTGTAAAAGCAGACATTGAGATTCTAAAACATTAGCACTAAATGAGATTTTTGACTTCTCAAAGTTCCTTTGTTGGCCCAACACATGCTTATAGATTTGCAAAATGGATTTAATTGTGTCAATCTCCCCTTGATTTGCTCTACTAGATATAATACTATCATATGCAAAGAAAAGGTTCAAAAAAATTTATATCCATGTAGATTTCCTTGATTTTTTGCTTTTTTTATCAAACTAGATAAAGTTACAGCACATAATAAGAACAGACAATGTGATATTGGGTCCCCTCAGTAAAGGCCTCTGGTTGGTGTAAAGAAAGTCTCAGGCTTCCTATTAAGTAGGATAGAATAAGAGACTGTTTTAATGTATCTCATAACCAAAATCTACACATTAAATAAGAAAACCCATCTTACACATTACTCTCTCAAGAAAGTTCTATTCTACTATATTATAGGCTTTACTCATGTTTAATTGTAAAACATAAAAACCTTTTAATCCTATTTTCCTAATTTTTATAGAATGAAAAATCTCAAAAGCCAGAAGTGCATTATTAATAATTTGGCAACCAAGAATGAAGGCTAATTGAGCCTTAAAAATAATATCATGCAAGATTGGTTTGAATCTATTAGTTATGGCTTTGGTAATTATTTTGAAAATGACTTTACATTTAATAGCTCTAAAATCTTTTGGGGTCAAAGGAGAGTTAATTTTGGGAATAAAAGCTATATGGGTAAGATTTAAAATAGCAAGACTAGCTCTATTACTAGTCACATCAAGAACAAAAGATGAGAAATTATTGCCTACAACATGCAAAAATTTCTAAGAATAATAAGGTAGACATACCATATGGCTTTAGGGCATTAGTCGGGTGCATTTGCTCTAAAGCATATAAAATTTCTTCTTCATATATATCTCCATCAGCCTTTTGAATTTTGGTGATTACATTATGCTTGTGCCTAACCTCTATTATTTTTATAGAAAAATCCAGTACTCTTTTCCCCATTTCTAAGATAATTTGTTATAGCCCTCTTCTGCCACATGGCTTCTTCTTTTTGTAATAGTTTATCATGCCTCGTCTCTAACTCTCTTTATTGAGAGATAACTACCTCAGTTTGGACCCTCTATTGAATTTTTGCCAGTCCTTTTCTCACTGATGATAATTTTGTAATAACATGTCCAAAGTGATTGTGTTCCCACATCTTTAGAGCCAATTGACATGTCTTGATTTTTTTCTCAATTACTACTCCTCGATCTAAAAATGAAGACTGATGTCAGGCTTTTAAGACCACTTCTTTGTAACTTTCATCTTAAAGCAACATTGCCTCAAACTTAAAGGGTTTTTCACTATTTTCTTCTTATTTTTACCTCCCACTAAAGGAGAATGGGACAATGATATGAAGCTTGACGAATTAAATGGAACACCAGGTACTGAGGAAAATAAGCAACCCAATTTTGAGTACCAATAAAGCAGTATAATTATTCTTGAATATTTTGATCATATATTCTTCCGTTCATCCAAGTGAACTTATGCCCAAAGTACCCCAAATCATCTAGGAATGTTGAATTAATAGCTAATCGAAAGTCATTCATTCTACCTAACTCCTTTTGAAGATTACCCAATTTCTCTGAGTTAAAAAGAATCTTATTAAAATCACCACCACAAACCTAAGGGAATTGTGATCTATTCGATAAATCTTTGATAAGCTCCTAAGTGAATTTTTTATTTTGTTCCTCTAGCCATCCATAAAGACCTATAAACCTCCATTGAGCCCTCCCATCATCACTAGCAATCTTAATATCAGCGTAATTTTGTGACTCTAATAGTTTCTAAACGAAGGTCTTCGGCTTCTAAAATAAGTTGAGACCACCTCTACGGCCATTATCCCTACTGGCACAACTAACATTGACTGAGAGAAACCTAGCTACTTGTAAATTACCTCCATTTCTTGGTCTGTCTTCTTTATTTCCATTAAGAAGACTAGTGTAGGATCTTTTTGAAGAATTTAATTTATTCAATATTTAAATTGTGCATGGGTTCCTAAGCCCACGACAATTCTAACTAAGGCAACTCATGGCTATCGATGGGGTTGCCTTGCGACCTCCACCGATGGAATATAATGACATTCAACATCAAACAACTCCACATTATCAACTAGTTGCTCCAATATGAGATGCCCTTTTTA
This sequence comes from Macaranga tanarius, assembly GCA_949673435.1. NCBI lineage: Eukaryota > Viridiplantae > Streptophyta > Magnoliopsida > Malpighiales > Euphorbiaceae > Macaranga > Macaranga tanarius. Next base: position 10,969 of record CATIWO010154969.1, on the reverse strand, counting down.
TGATTCTATTGAGATGTGTATCTCTTGTTTTCTTTTTGAATGTACTTGCACTTTAAAGGATTCATATAATCTAGAAGGATTTGGTTAAGGCGGGTCCAAGTTTTTTATTTGTTTGGTTCTTGTTCAGGTTCGGACATGAGGGTAGAGGTTTAAGGTTGAGGTATTAGAGTAAGAGTAGGTAGGATTTGGTTTTTTTGGTTCAGGTTTTCTATTCAAAAGTATAAGTTTAATGTTGTAGGGTGGCTCAGGTCTAGCATTAATATTTTTAGTAGCAATCTCAATATCAGTGTAATTTTGTGACTTTAATAGTTTCTGAATGAAGGTCTTTGGCTTCTAAAATAAGTTGAGACCAACACTACGACCATTATCCCCACTGGCACAACTAACATTTATAGACTGAGAGAAACCCAACTGCTTGTAATTTACCTCCATTTCTTAGTCTGTCTTCTTTATTTCCATTAAGAAGACTAGTGTAGGATCTTTTTAAAGAAATTAATTTATTCAATGTTTGAATTGTGCATGGGTTTCTAAGCTAGCCCATGACAATTCTAACTAAGGCAACTCATGGCTATCGATGGGGTTACCTTGCAACCTCCACCGATGGAATATAATGACATTTAACATCAAACAACTCCACATTATCAACTAGTTGCTCCAATATGAGATGCTCTTTTTATGATTCTATTGAGATGTGTATCTCCTATTTTCTTTTTGAATGTACTTGCACTTTAAAGGATTCATATAATTTGTAAGGATTTGGGTTAAGGCAGGTCTAAGTTTTTTATTTTTTTGGTTCTTGTTCAGGTTCGGACATGAGGGTAGAGGTTTAAGGTTAAGGTGTGAGAGTAAGAGCAGGTGGGATTTGGTTTTTTTGGTTCAGGTTTTTTATTCAAAAGTATAAGTTTAATGTTGTAGGGTGGCTCAGGTCTAGCATTAATATTTTTAGTAGTAACAGAGGACTTAGTGGTATGGTTTTATGGTGACTGTAACAGTAAACCTGATAGGCCCGAAATAAAGTACCCTTCATCATTTTTATTTGGCTCAAAGGTTTTTTATGCAATGATTTATTATTTATTGTATTGCATGGAGGTAGGGTTATGGGTATTTATTGCACAGATGGGAATTATCATGTATCAGGTAAGTTTGACAAGGGTTCAGGTTTACATTTTTAATGGATAGTAGCAAAAGTTCCTATGTTTGTGGGGTTGAAGAAGTAGGGGTCATGTTTGCGGAGCTATTGAGGAAGAGTGCCCTTTTTGTAGGTTTAGGGGAGTTTATAATTTATATAGGCTATTCACTATGCCTTTATCACAATGGCGAGGCTTTAAGCCATAACCCGAAACTTCAATTTTCTTGAGCTTGATTAGAGTCTCCTTCAAAATCTCTGCAGAATTTGATTGTATGTCCCATTTTTCCATAATAAAAGCAGAAGAGAGGTAGCGCTTCGTATTTGATAAGGGTTCATACTGTACCACCTTTCATACCAATCGTAGCTCCTCATAATAAAGGTTCTCGCACATTCATTATAACCTTGAACCGCAGGAATTTTTTACGTAAACCACTTTTTTTTATCCTACATCATAAACTCTCCAACCTAACTTACCAATGCTTTAGCTGTGATCTTATTAATGTAATTAAAAGGGAGGTCATAGACCTTGAGCCATAGAGAATTGCATAATGAAATTCCATTACAGAAGGTTGCTCATTCCCCATTGCTTCTTTAAGTAGAAATAGATTGTTGTCAAAGTGCCATAGTTCATTTTGCATCACCTATCTATGTCTTTTTGGTCCTTAAAATGAAACAAACAAAGATTCCCCCCCCCCCCATTCCCTAAAAGTGGTAGCTTTCCTTGTCCTCCATACCCTCTTTATAGTGTCCATCAGTGCATATATATTGAAAGGTTGATATGTCCGTAGAGTCCCTACTAAAAAAGCCTCCTATTTTCCTATCCCTTTTGAATTTTATCTCGTCTCAATTTCTATCACCTTTGCTTCTTTGTCCCTCAATCTTAACCCCCATGCCGAGATGATTGCACAAACAAATCCTCCTATACTGTTTTCCTCTGGTGGCTCGACATGGATCACTGTAAAAATAAAGATCCTATAAAATTGAAAAATTGTAAAAACATATCAAGCCACAGATGAGTAATTTAGAAAAGTATCGAGATTAATAAGTAAAAGATTTGATGTTTAATACTTTTTAGACAAACATCAAAATTCAAATAAAAATTAAATACGAGATTTAAAAGGAAAACACAACAATATGAAAGCTTTTGATGACGCGGCGATAACACAAGAGTTTAGCTTATGATTAAAATGGAGGACGAAGAGAAAAGCGCACACTAAACTTAAACCCTAAACAACAAAAGAGAAAAATCAAAACCCTAATAAGGAACCCTGAGTGCTACAAAGAACGAAACCCTAACCCTTTCAAAAAAGAGAACTTCTTAATCATGCTAGTGAGATTTTGGAATATAAAAAAAAGGTGATAATCGGTGATAGATTTCTCTCTTTACATTTTATTTTAGCAATTATATATATAAATTAAAGTTGGAAGTACGAAGTTAATATTTCATAGAAGATTGTTCATAAAAAATAGAGAAGACATGGTGTCACAATTATCTCCTACAAAGACGTGGGTGCAAAAGTGAAAGTTAATATGAAGATATTTTGATTTTTATGGTTAAAAGTGGTAAAATGATTTTAGTTAGATAACAATTATCTAGTTTTTGAAGTAGTATCTATATAATATATAATAGTAGAGTACAAAGAGTATTTCAATTAATTTTGAAGCTAATTGCTTTTGTGGCAAATTTTAGTTATTGACCATTTTCAATTACTTTATATTTATTAATCTTCTCTCTCTTACTAATAATTCTTAACTATCCATTAATTACTCTTAATTAAATAACTAAACTAATATTTCAATTTTTGTTATTTTAAGCATAATTTTATTTAAAATAAATATTCTTAAAAAGTTAATCTTTACAAATGTATCACACTTTTAAGTTTGATATAAATTTGACTTAATTATTCATTTTATAAAATCTTGGAGAAAAAAATAATTTTGAGTGAATAAAAATTTGCCGAAAATTAATTTAGATAAATTGATCAAATTTATCGACTAATTGGGCATAACACTACTTTCTAAGTTAACTGATCAGAAAATCCATTCATTGCCACAAAAGATCCATGGATAGCTTCCTCATAACCCCTTCAAACTGAGACTCAAACCAAGGTCATGGGACCACGTGATAGTTTCATGTGCTCCAATCCATATATACATATATTTTAGTTGGAGGGACTTCTTTTTTTTTTAACTTTGATATTTTATTTAGGAATAATTACAGTAAAGTACCCTATGGTTTAAGGTATTATCACTTCAGGTCCCGTAGTATTTTTCACGGCAGTGTAGTACCCTATGAATAAGACTGTTAGCAAATAAAAGCCAAACATAGTAATACTATTTAAATTTGATGATGTGGCGACACACCTGTACAAGGCTTGACAGATGGCTCACATGAGTGGCTGCACACGTGGACTAAAACCCTAGGAAGAAAAATGATGTCATTTTGATGCACATGAATAATGCTAAAATGCTAAAATCAATTTCAAAAAAGAACGCATCAAAGATTTTTGAATGTAAAGAAAATGTGGAGCTAAAAAAAACCTAAAATTTGGAGTTGATGAGTAAAAATTGAATTGAGATTTATGTTATTGGAATTGAAGTTTGAATTTGGAGTATTGAAGATTGGATTTTGAAGATTATTGGTTTCTCTACATTTTTGAAATTGTTATTGGGTACTCTTTGTGCAAAAGCTTAAAGGGGGGCACCTTATTACGTAAGGCACAAGGTCTGTAAATAGTATCTCCAACTAGTTCTTTTTCATACATTGAAAAATTGAGGTTTAAAGGTTTTAGGGTTTTATGGTATGGGTAAACTAGTATGGGTTAAGTGGTTTTGCACATTTATTTAATAGTTTTTTTAATGTCTTATTCTGTACATTTGTTTAATTATAAATTCAAATTGTAGTTGGTTTCTACCAATTTAAGAAGTTATGACAAATATTTTTTTATTCAGAATATGGAGACTGTTAACTTGGTGATGCACCATAGAGGTTATTGGGAAGAGAATCCTGAGATGGTGTATGTTAGTGGGAGTGTGGAACGAGTGGAAAATTTTGATGTAGACATACTTTCTTTTTATGAGTTACAGTGGTACTGTAAAGAATGGGGGTATAAAAAAATATGTCGTATATGGTGTAGATTATGGGGTATTACTGGTAATGAAGCTTTAGAGGAGATTTTGGATGATAAGGAATTACTGCATATGTTGGACTACAACAAGGGGTATCCAGGCATGGAGTTATACTTCATTGAAAATCCTTATCCATTGAATGTGGGAGCACCTCTGTTCAACAGTGGTGAAATGGGGGAAGGAGATGGCCCTGAAATGAAAGAAGGAGATGACTCTGAAATGGAGCAAGAAGATAGCCTTGAAATGGAGCAGGACTCTGAAATAGAGCAAGAAGATAGCCTTGAAATGGAGCAGAAGGAAGATAATGACTTTTATGTGTATATGCTGGATGATGTAGATGAGGATTCACTTGATGACCAAGCAATAATGGAGAGTGCAAGTTCACATAGGGATCCACTTGCATCTGAGCATCCTGTTACCTCTGAGAGACCATCAGCACCTGAGAAGCCACCTACTAATAAAGAAGAACATGCAAATGAAGGTGACAGGATGAAGAAATACGATTATTTTAGTGATTCATGGGACAATGATTCATGTGACAGTAATTATCACCTAAGTGAGGAAACTGATGAGAGTGACAGTGAGTATAAATCTGGACGTAGTAAAGTAAGTTTCATGTATAATGATCTAGAAAGCAGTGATGATGATATATTTTTGCATGCAACAGTAAGTGTAAATGATAAAGGTGGAAGTGTACCTCTAAGAAGTGATTCAGGTCCTGATGAAGGTGGTAGTGTACCTCCAAATGAACCTATAGCTGAGCATGAAACTAATTAGCCTACTGATCTTAATGAAGAAGATTATGTTGAGTTCAATAAACCACTAGTAGATTCTTATGAATTGCATAGTTTGAGAGGCTCAGATAAAGAAGGAAATAAGGTGTTCCCTGAATTCAATGAGTTGACAAGTCTGACTGATCCATAATTGTACAGAAGAATGAAGTTTTCTAACAGGTTTATTTTCAGGAGAGCCTTAAAAGAATGGGCTATTAAGAGAGGATACAAGTATGAGTTGAAAAAGAATAATGCTCAAAGAATTACTGCTGTTTGTGGGAAAAAATATGGTTTCAGGATTCATGCATCAAAGCTAAGAGAATCAAATGTCTTCCAAATCAAAACCTTCAAATTAGTTCACAATTGTCCAAGAGAATTTGAGAATCCACTTGTCAATTCAACTTACTTGGCAAATAAGTACATGGAAGAGTTGAGGGAAAATCCTGATTGGAAGGTTGATGCAATGAGAAAAAGTTTACAAAGACAGTTAGGTGCAGAAATTACTGTCTCTAAATGCTATAGAGCAAAACAAAAAGCAAAGAAAAAGATTGAGGGTGATTTGAGAGAGCAATATAGAAGATTGTGGGACTATGCAGACATTATAAAAGTCACAAATCCTGGAAGTTGGGTGAAGATAAAAACTGAGGTAACCTATAAGCCAAATGTGGTGTACAATGGATTCATTAATCAGAATGAAGTTGGTGTTTGTCCTACTCAAAGGCCAAAAGAGATACTTATATTCCATTATATGTATGTTAGATTGGCTGCATAAAAGCAAGGTTACTTCTCTAGTCTGAGGCCTATTGTTAGGTTAGATGGGTTTTTTTTAAAGACTTCAATGGATGGACAACTACTGTGTGCAATAAGAAATGGTAATGAGAATATATTCCCATTAGCATATGCTGTGGTAGATATTGAATGTAAAGATTCATGGATGTGGTTTTTGGGTATCTTATTTGAAGACTTTGGCCACCCTTCTGAAACAGGTTAGGTGTTCATGTTGGATAAACAAAAAGTAAGTATTTGTGTATTACAATTTTCCAATTAATTTTGATTGTGGTGTTGTTCTTATAATATTATACTAAATAATGATATTTGTCTTAACAATTTAGGGATTTGTTAAAGCCTTTGAAGAGTATATGCCTAATATTGAACATAGGTATTGTGTTAAACACATATATGAAAATTTTAAGCTGCAGTTCAGTAAAGTGGATAAGCAGTTGATTTGGTCTGCTGCTAGTGCAACAACTGTTAAAACATTTGAAGGTTTTTTGCAGAAACTGAAAGAAGCGAATCCTAAGGCATATGACTGGGTTATGGGGAAGAATCCAAAAACATGGGCTAGGTGTTTCTTTTTACTAAACACTAAATGTGATGCTATTCAGAACAACATAAGTGAGTCTTTTAATTCTTACATCAAAGAAGCAAGAGATATGCCTATATGGACTATGTTGGAATGGATACGGAAACCGTTGATGAAAAGGTCCTATGTGAAGTACACAGGTATGATGAGGTACATAGGTGATATATGTCCTGCTGTGTAAAATCGATTAGAGAAATTAAAGTTTGAGAGCATAAATTATTTCTGTACACCAGCAGGTCAACATAAGTATGAAGTTGACTATTTCAATACTCGAGCAGCTGTGAACTTAGCAGAAAGGACTTGTACTTATAGAATGTGGGATATCACTGGAATACCATGCAAGCATGCCATTTCATCCATTTTTGAAAATAGGGAACTACCTAACGCTTATGTGGATAAATATTTCTTGAAGGATACTTATTTGGCTGTCTATAAACATGTCATCAATCCTATGCCAAGCATGGAGGAATGGGAGCGCACTGACTATACAAATATTCATCCTAACATACCTCGAAAGCCTACAGGAAGACCTAAAAAGAAAAGGATTAGATCTAAAAATGAACCAATTAATCCATTCAGAGTCTTTAGAGCTGGAGGTTTTGTGGTATGTGGGAACTGTGGAAAATAATAACATAATGTTGAAGGTTGTAAGGCAATAATTATAGGAAAAACTGGTTGGTAGAAAAGAATGAGGCTTAAAAGACAGCAACAAGGAAAAATGGTAGCTATATCTGATTAATTATCTCTGATGAATCCTTTAATTATGTTGTTAACAATAACTATATCTGATTAATTATCTCCTTGATGTTCATAGGATTCATCAAATCCTAGAAGAGGCAAGCGAGATAGAACAACATCATTTGTTCATGCTCAGGTTTGTTTTCGATAATTATACATATGATATATTTTGGTTTGGACTTTGCCTTACCAATATAACAGTGTTTGATGTCCTATAATTAGAATGTTGGAAGTACAAGTGAATCACAAGGTCCAACTGCATCAAAACTACTATCTTCTGTGAATGCACAGGTTTGTAGGGAATAACAAACACGTGAGTATGATATTGTTAATGAATATGCCTAATCAGTATGCCTATATTTGATGATTTGTATAATTAGGACTTTGGAGGTACAAATGATGGAGTTATAAGTGCATCCCAACCTACATATTTAGCGAATGCTCTGGTTTACTTCAAAATTTAAGCATCTATTGAAGGCTGATTTTGAAGTTTATAACTAATTTCTCTACAATTATTGTTTAAGTTCCATAAACTCCACAAATGAGTCTATAGCAGTCAACTGTCACAGCTTCACATAATATGTCCTTCAAACCACCCAGACTTTCATCTGTCGAACTAGTAGGTCAAGTATTTGTAGGAGCAAATTTAACTATCAAAAGAAGTACCTTATCCAATGCAACTAAAGTAAAGGATAAGGCTACCATCCAACTTCCATCAAGGTTGACAGCCCAAGTACCACCTTTAAGTTACACCAACATGAAAAGGGCTATTGAATTACAATCATTTATCATGCAAAAGAGTCAGAAGGCTAATCAGGGAAGGCTCAAGTATCATCTCAGATGTCAGCTCAAGGAAATGCTCAAGGAAAGGAAAAGGAAAAGCTTCAATAACATGAAAAAAGTTATTAAAATTTTCTGTGGAAATTGTAATTGGCTATTGTGATTGTGATGCTATTTTTTATTTTTTTTGTTAAGATTGTTATTTGTGTAAAATTTGGAGTACAATCTTTTTGGAATGATATTTTTGGGACTATATTTTGTCTTTTGTGCAACCTCCAAAATAGAAGGTGTTGCACTCTTATTTTGTATCGACATCCTGCACAAAATGCATTGGCAATTTGATGCACTATTATGTTAATTGAAAGTTCATTATGTTTATGAAATCCCTTCCTTTGGCACTATTTTTATAGTACTGAAAATAATTTTTTGTTGTACATTTGTTATTTTTTTGGTTAATTTTGATCAGTAATGTCTATTTTGCCTACAATCAATTGATTTGTATTCACAAGACATTGTTGAAATTCTGAATGCAACACTTGAATAAAGGTAATTAGCAAAAAATTGATTATATAAACTATATCAAATACTTCATTGATAGAAATTTCTAATAGGCATTACATCAAACACTTCCTTTACAATACAAGCTTCACAAAATTTGTCAGCTCCATCCCTTACATTCTTGGCAAAAATAATTTCCCACCCACTGTCCTCTATAGGCTACTATCAACAAACAAGGAACAAACAACAAGGAAACATAATAAAAATAGCAATCCCATAAAAAATTTCTTCACCCACCCACAAGGTTTTAAATCAATGAGTAAATCACGATATTTTCTTACTTCCACCTGTAGCAACCTATTTTCTTCATTCGATCTCACTAATTCCTGCTCTAAACTTGCAATTATCTCTTTGTATTTCATTAACTCAAGTGCAAGTTCAATCTCTCTTGCTCGACTACTTGCAATTTTATCCTCGCAAGAATTAACTCTGTCAAGCAAATGAGGAATGGCATCATTAAGCTGCATGGTAGTGGGAGGATCAAGCACTCGAAAAATTGCATTTTTCAGCTGTATTGAAGCGAGCGCAGCCACGAAATCGCCTTCCACGATTTAATGGAGTTTTTGATGTCTTTGTTGATGTAATTAACCCACAACTACATCTTTGTTCCTCTACTACTATACTATTTTGTGAAGATTAAAAATTCATCTTCACTTTCAGAAGATTTTTCATAAGATGGAAGTACATTTCATTGCTGATTTAGGGTTTATATAAGGATATGAGAAGTTACTTATTCAAAACGGCGTCGTTTTTCTTCCTAGGGTCGAAGTCCATGTGTGCAGCCACGTGTGTGGCCATCTGTCAAGCCTTGTACAGGTGTGTCGCCACGTCATCAAATTAAAATGGGTGTTACTGCATTTGGCTGTTATTTGCTAACGGTCTTATTCATAGGGTACTACACTGTCGTGAAAAATACCACGGAACCTGAAGTGATAATACCCTAAACCACATAGTACTTTATTGTAATTATCCCTTTTATTTATTATTATCTTAATTTTATAATTTTTTTCTTGTAATTATATTTTTCATTTTTTTATAAATTTTGTTTATTTTTTTTATTTATAATACATTTTCTTTTATTTTCTTATCCAATTTAATAAACAAATATTTAGTATGACCCACACATTGCGCAGACTTTAAACTTATTATTAATAAACTAATGAATTAACATTTTTTTTTAAAATTGACCTATAATTTGAATGAATGAAAAATAAAATTATAATTTTAGTACAAAAAGCAAGATAATTTGAAAAAGGCAAAGTTTGTTTTTCTTACTACCATTTTAGAAAATCAATTCAAGGAAATTAGACTACCGCATAGTTGTTAAAGGTGATAGGTCCATCAAAGGTGTACAGGAGTTGTAAAAGTCCAAGCGCAAGGCGCAAGGCGCAAATGCGTGCCTTATTGAAGTGAGGCACAAAAAAATTACAATAAATAAAAAAACATTAATTCATATCATAACACTCAAAACACATACATGCATAATAACAATAAACTTAAAATCAAATTTTGTAAATCTAAAATGAAAAAAAAAATTTCAAGAGACTTAAAACCATAAATTAAATCTTATTAAATATCTATAATTCTTAAAGTTATAAAAACGGCTACTCATTATTAGGCTTAACAAAATCATCTTCATCTTCTTTTTCTTCATCAAATTCTTCATAATGACTTTCAATTTCTTCTTCAATATTAACATCTTCTTTATCTCTAATTATTAAAGAAGCATTAGTCCTACTTTTTCTACATGTTTAGTCTACTTAAAGTGGATGTATATGCAACACCCTTACCTTTTTATTAATCTAGGGTTATAAGCATCCCTTTCAACTCTAATAGCACTAGCAATTGCACCTCATATTAAATATTCATCATCATCAAATAAAGGCATATCTTTTTCATCCGATTTTCCATCCATTGTCACCATCAACAAACTCTTCTTTTTCTTCTTTTTTCTTATTCTATTGATTCTTTTATCATATTTTTCTTTTTTTTTAGAACGATTAGTGTCTTAAAACCATGATAGGCCCATTATATTAGAAACCTAAATTATATCTTTGATGTAATATTTAAAAGGGATTTGCACAAAAATATACCAAAAACTACTCCTATTTTTAAAAATATCACAATTTTTTCAAAAATACCATCACCTACTAAAAACTGTTCAAAAATACCACAAAAGCAATATATATATATATATATATATATATATATATATATATATATATATAATAACTAAAAAATTTTTCCTTTTTTTTCCTTCTCTCATTCTTTTTTTTTTCTCATCTTCACCTTATTTTTCTCTTTTCCCTCTTATTTTTCTTCTTATTTTTTTCCTTTCTCTTTTTTAAACTTTTTTTCCTTATTTTTTTCTCTATCCCTTCTTTTTTTTTTTTTTTGCTTTCTCTCTTTTCCAATTTTATTTTTTCCTCCTCTCCTTTTTTCCTCTCTTTTTAATAGTTTTTTCTCATCTTCCCCTTCTTTTTTCCTTTTCCATTTTTT
>CATIWO010154932.1:0-10597 GCA_949673435.1 Macaranga tanarius | reverse complement strand
CTATGCTGGGGGTCACTCACGACTTATGGGAACTGAATGTAATACATTGGGATTTTCACATTCAGTATGGAAAGGTGTTTCCATAATATTAAGTGTTAATATCATTTCCCATTGCCATTTAGACTTGAACCTAGTAAGTCTCACACATAAGGTTTGTACTTGTGATTATTAACATTAATTTGATTATTGCTTAAATAATTTAATTAATTAATTGAATTGGATTTGCGCATATGCGGGGATCTAGCATATCCCGAAATCCGAATTCAAAGATTGGAACTTTAATTACATTTTAAGTAAATATTAATTTAGACTTAATTTAATATGAGATATTAAATTAAAGATTAAATTAATATTAGCCTTAAATATATATATATAGATATATATATGGACATGGGCCATGAGATGGACTATGTAAATAAAGGATGATGGACTTGGTCTATGTGATGGACTAAAGGCCTTGGACTTTGTTCAAAGAGTTTGAACTAGTACACTTGTTAATTACATGGATTGGGTATTGATTAAAGAGTTTAATCTAGCCCAATTAATTGTTTGGATTGGATTGGGCCATCTCTAAGTGTAGAGAAGCCTATGGGCCAAGCCCAAGCCCAACACCAAGTCCAAGCCCATTAAGTGTTAATGGAATTGGAATAGTGATTGGGGTAACAATCCAACTAGACTATCGAATTCAAAGGTGGTGGCTTCATTTGTTCAAAGTGGTGGAATTCCAAGTCTTTAGAAGACTTAGAATGAAGACTTTGAATGTAGACTTGCAATAGTTGCAAGACTTGACAAATGTGTCACCTAAGGTTTATTTAATTAATAAGGAAGGTGTAAGACACCAACCTTTGGGGCTATAATTTTCGTCCAAGCCATATTGAGAGAGAGTTGGTCATCCAAAATACATTAAAAGGAAAAGAAAGAGTGTCTTCCTTCTTCCTAAGTTCATGTGTGAACCTTTGTACATCACAAGAGTTGTGATTTCTCTCTAAACCATCATCCTTGAGGGAAAACACTAAGTTCCATAACCTTCAACATCAATGAATCTTTCACAAGCTCTTGGGTCTATACAATAGAGGCTTGTGTGGAGAGCTTATTGGTGCTTGAAGATCAACCAAGTGCAAACTGTGTGTCACAAGCTAGAGGCTTCACGTTTGGGGAGCTCGGAGCTAGTGGATCATAACGATCAAAAACATATCGAGTGTTCTACAAACTAAGGAGTATTGTAAGTGTTACTTGACTATTAGTATGTAGGGCTTGTAATATGATTACATGTCTTTTTGATTGTTGCTAAAATATTATCCATGATGCATGATATGTTAGCTATATAAATTGCATGTGATTTGGATCTTATGGCATGAATGAATTCTAACTTGGTGCAAGAGTTGCATGTAACTAAAAATTTTAAAATTCTTCATATTTGGTTGCTTAGAACTTCCATTCCCTTCACTAAGATGTTCTGAATGCTGTACAAGAAAGCCAATAGAAGAAGAAAAAGAGTCTGAAAAGGAAAAAGTTGAAAAAGCCACTGAGTAAAAGATCGAGGAATAGTTAGAAGCTGAAAATGCTGAAAAATAGGCTGACAAGCTGATAGAAGATGAGCCAATAATGAAAGATTCTACTAAGGAACCATTTGAAAAGCCAAAGGCTAAAATGACAAAGGATAAAGTAAAGCTCAAAATGGCAAGACAGTTTCTATCTTCTGCAGCAACTAGATTCCAAGGCTTGATAGACAGCTGCCAAGCTGGTTTCGACAAGTTTATTGATGAATATAAAGCTGGTTTGGCTTATCTTTACAGGGTACTTCTTGATCGTCCTCTCCCTTCTGCTTCAATTACTTTATTAAAGAAAGAAGAGACAGTGCAGTCCAAAGATGCTGACTAGGGTGAACAGATGAAACCCAAACCCGGTTACAAGCTCAAACATAAAGCCCAAAAGAAACAAATTCCACCTACCCATCGAGTCACCCGACAAACACCAAAACTATCCTCAGATCCAGCAGCTTAAACCTTTTCATGCTTCTAGATAACAAAATTAGTTTCTTATTTAAGTATGTGCTTGCTTTATTTTTAACTCTAGACTCTTAATATTGTTTTGTTTAGACTACAGTTGCTACTCTCCTTCATTACTTCCTTTTTAATTGATGACAAAAAGGGAGAGTAGAATTAGTATTAGCATTTTTTTAGTCTGTGTTCTGTAGTTTTTATTAGTCTCTTTTTGTATGAACTGCAGGCTAATTTACCTTATTCTTAGCGTGATAAATCTACATCTTTTCATTTGATTCTCGTTTGGTGTGCGCTTTTATTTTTCATTGCTCTAATATATCTCTCAATTCTGGTTTGATCAATTTGTAGCTTACCTTATTATTTCCTTCAAAGAGATTAATGAAAAATTAATTGTCTATTAAATTTATCGGCATAAATTTAGGGGGAGAAAAGTTCTTTTATAATAAATTTAGTTTCAGAAATTTTTCATATTGCATACTATTTTCTGCATATGTCTCTTTGTACATATTTGTGTTAAATGTGCTTATCTTTTGAAAATAAGTTATTTTTATCAAGTTTTGTCATCATCAAAAAGGGGGAGATTGTTGCAAAGGTTCAACCTGAGCCTAATTTCTAAGCCTGATTTTGATGAGTAACAAAAATGATAAAAATAATATTGTTGCTGATATATTTAAATCGAGATATATTATAGCAAGCAAATTGATGCGAAAATGGTAAATATGTGTGTGAATGCAACTATCAAGTGTGAACGCAAATGGTAAAGAGTGAAGTTGAATGTCAAGTGCAAAAGCCCATAGAGCCTAAATGCAAAATGCTGAAGGGTATTTCAGTAATTGAAGAAATTAGCTTTATGAGTGAAAAGTACATTAGAGCAAATCTGCACCGTTCATCTCATAAATCTAATGGTTTTCAAGCTCTATACTTTATTTCCATTTTTGGCTAAAAATACAAAGAAACATTTTCTACAGTCGAGCTAATTCTATACATCAATAGAACAAATAGCTCTATGACACCTGTCTCTCTGTCTCTTGTCTTTTCTGGAGATAAAGCAGCACAACACACACTTCTGCATTGCACTCACTCTTACACAAGCCATGCACAATGTATTTTGGCAGTACAGCACGATTTGTCTTTATTTATTTTATCAAAATAATTTTGTGATTGGATCAAATGATATCACTTTCCAGCTCAGGCCTTAGTATAAATAGGTCATTCTATTTTTAGTAAAGGGTAGAGAGCATCATATTATAAAATAATTTTGCATTGCACTTCATACATTGCTCATTTTCTCTCTCAAGTGCTTATAGGATTCATTTGTATTTTCTTGAGTGATTTCTGAGAGAAAAACATTGAAAATCTTTTGTAATCAAGTGAATAAGGTCTTCAATCACCTATTGATAAGCTTGCGGTGTAAGTTTCCTAGTTGATCTGTAAAACTAGTGGTGAGGAGCAGTTTTCTAGTTCTGTGTGAAAACCAGTGGGTTGCAGTTTTTCTGAAGCTATTTAAAAACCAGATAGGGAGCAGTTTTTAAATCTATTTAAAAATCAGTTTCTGGGGTAGTTCTAGCAACAAGGTAGTTGTGGATAGGACTGTACTCCAAGGCTTATCTCTTGCTCGTTAAAAGAGACTGATATTGAGAGAAAATCTTGAGGAGTGACTCAAGGAGTGGATGTAGGTAGGTAGCCGAACCACGATAAAATCGTTGTGTCTAATTTCTCATCTCTTTGCTCCTTATCTTTGGTTTCATACATGTTCACAATTATTTCTGGTTCTAATTTTTACTATTGATCTATTTTCAACTGACTTGAAAATTAGCTTTTATGATTGCATTATTTTACTTTATGTATTTGTTCTAATTCTTTATTCAAAAATCCAAAAATATTAGTTTTACTCAGTTAGTAGATCTTTTCCACTTTTTCAATATTCAGCTCTGATATCATGCTTTTTTAAGAAAATGAGTTTTTCACCCAGATCTGATAGCTCTGATAAATAAATTTTCAAAACCTCCGCTGTGCGAGTTTTTGTTAAATTTGGTTTTTCAAATTTTATACCATTTTTCGAAAAGAGCTCAATTCACCCCCCCCCCCCTCTTGAGCAGCCTATCGGACCCAACAATTTGCATTCTATATGTATCTTGCTCAATCTCTCAAGCTCTTAATACTTACTACTAACTTCTACCTGCTCCTACTTACAATCTCTAACTTTTGCTAACTCTTACTAACATATAACATTTAATTTTCATGTTCTTTACTTTATAAGATCTTATTGTCATGTTTAAGGATTATATGGCTCGCTCTATCTCTATCTTAAATTATATCTATATCTATATAATATAATATATTGCTAAATCTATATTTATATAGATATATATATTTCTATGCACTTTTATATATTGTTGTATTGTATTTTTTGCAATCTATTGTTACCCACTAACTCTTTATTTTTTTTATCATTTCCTTTTTAGTTAATCATTATAATAAATCATTTCAAAAGTACATACTTCTCTCAGTCAAAATCCAAACTATTTTCTTGCTTTTATGGAGACTTAGTACTTTGAATATAAAAAGGCAATATCTCATTGAATGAGATCTATCTATCAATGGAACAAAACATGATTTTGATGTCTAAAAGTGATAAATTGAGAGGATCATTCTTATAGCAAGATAAACGTATCTATATGTTCAATTTACTAATGTTCAAAGCCAGAATCTTCATCTTTACAAGTGTTAATTTCATGGTTTGTTAAGATGTATTTTATAAATAAGCACTTTTAATTCTCATCATTACTTGCCACTTTTTATGATTTTCTTTAAAAACATTTTGCATTATCTTTTATTTTAACTTAAACTTTCATTTATCAATTCTTGTTTTTAAATCTATTTTTCAAATAAAATCCTTTTACCATGGCTCAAATTCAAGAATAAGACCCCATATAATCAAATGCAAATAAAGGACATGTTATTAAAAAGATTGGCCATTTACTTTTCTTGAACTTATATTGCATGTTGTTCTTTCATGTTTGCATGTTAGTTTCCTTCTTATTTATTTTCTATGTTGCATATTGACTTATTTAGTTGTTCATTTCATGTTTGCAAGCTCTTTGATTTATATGACATATGTTTTAATGATTTGTATGCTTGTTTGTCACATGTTATATGTTTGTCATTGCATATATTGCCATTATATATTCTAGCATGCCATATTTAGTATTCATGATATGATTTATCATTCTTTGATTTGCGTCATGCCATGATTTTCTATGCTTTACATTATTTACATGATATGTAGTAATATCCTTTAGTTTCTTTAGGATATCCCACAAAAAGGCATTTATCTGATTTGGGTGCTAATTTATCAGAAATATGATGCTTCATATAAGCCTGATATCCTTGAATCTTAAGAAAGGAAAAACTGGGAGACTTCCCAGTCCATATCTTATATGGTGTCTTTTGAACTGCCTTTGATGGAATTCTATTTAATATAAACATAGCAATTTCTAGAGCATACCCTCGAAAGGATATTGGAAGATTTAACTGACTTGTCATAAATCGAACCATATCTAATAAAGTTCAATTTCTTTATTCAGATATTCCAATCCATTATGTTCTTCCTCGTGGAGTTAATTTGAGACTATCCTACAATCTATAAGAAGATCAATAAATTCTTAGCTTAAATATTTACCACCTTAATCTAATTGAAGTGCTTTAATACTTTTACTAAGTTGATTTTGTACTTCATTTCTGAAAATTTTAAATTTTTCAAAAGATTCATATTTATGTTTCATTAGATAGACATAGCCATACTTACTTAAACCATATGTCCTCTAACACTAGAACTTAATGGTCCATATACATCTAAATGTACAAGGCTCAATAAGTCATTAACCATTTCACTATGTTTAGTAAAAGGTGACTTAGTCATTTTGCTCATCAAATATGATTCACATGTTTCAAATGATTCAAAATAAAATGAGTTCAAAAGTCCGTATTGATGAAGATTTAAAATGTGTTTCTTATTTACATGGCCCAAATGACAGTGCTAAAGATAGGTAGTGTTTAAATCATTAGATTTAAACTTCTTTATATGAATGTTATAGATGGACTTTTCATCAGTGTCTTCAATGTTCAAAATATAAAGACCATTAATTCATGGAGCATATCTATAGAAAATATTATTATGGTAAATGGAGCACTTATTATTCCTAATAATAAACTCAAAACCATCCTTGTCCAAATAAGAAATAGAAATAATATTCCTGCTCATAGCAGGTACATAATAACAATTTTCAAAATTCAAAATAAGTTCATTAGGGAAAGTTAATTCATAAGTTCTTATAGCTAAAGCAGTAACTCTTGCTCCATTTTGAGCTCGTAGGTCTACTTCACCTTTAGCTAAGAATCTACTCCATTTTAGTCCCTGCACATTCGTACAAATGTGAGAACCATATCCACTATCTAATACCTAAGAATCAGAAGTAGATAAATTAACTTCTATAACATGAATACTTAAAGAAGATGCCCCATCGCTTGTCTTCTTCCTCAGATCATCCAAATAAATCTTACAATTTCTTTTCCAATGGCCTAGCTTATTGCAGAAATGGCATGCTCCCTCTTTTGGTTATTAGCCTCAGGATTGGGCTTGGGCTTAGGCTTGGTTTGGGCTTTTGAAAGTCCTTAGTAGCCTTAATCTTGCTATTACCATTTCCTTTCCTTTTCATACCCTTCTCTTTATTAACCATCATAACATCTTTGGTATTCTTAATGTTTTGCTGAATAGTTTTAAACATCCCATATAATTTAGAAACAGTCTTTTCCATATTATGCATATTGTAGTTCATAATGAACCCATCAAAGTATCAACAAAGATTGGAGAATGATATCAATAACCAACTCTTAAGAGATCTCAAGACCAAGTTTCTACAAATGATCTATATGACCCTTCATCTTCAGAACATGAGGGCTTATTGAGCTGCCATCAATTAACTTGCACGAGAGCAATGCCTTTATTGTGGCAAACCTCTCAATTCTAGCTTTCTCTTATAACATTTTCTTGAGATAGCCTATCATGGTATAAGCCTCCATTTCCATCAGTTGCTTCTGAAGCTCTGATTCCATGCTACCATGCATGAGGCAAGTGACATAAATAAAATCATTAAGATGCTTACTTTGAGCATCCTTTTGAGCCCTAGGAGCATTAGCAGCTGGTTCTTTAGGAACAGGTTGGTCGATGACATATTCCTTCCTTTCTTGCTTAAAAACAATTCTTAAGTTTCTGTTCCAGTCAAGGAAGTTAGTCCTATTGAGCATATCCTTCTCAAGAATTGTTCATAATGAAAAATTAGATATAGTGTTGGATGCCATTATCTATAATATATATATATATATATATATAGAGTACTTAGCATTTTATTAAATAATTTTAACGAGGCATAATTTAAATCTCACTAGTTACATCAAATTAATAACCTTCAAAATCAACTTGGTAATCGCAACAATTGCAATTTTAGTGGGCTAAGATCCATATTTCTCCTAAACTTTAAGTAAGTGTTGGCTTATCACCTAAAATTTTATTATTTAGGTACGTAACATTTTATCAATTACATCTTATGTAACTCTTGGATAACTATGGGATTTGACATCATATGTCCCTACTAATCTTATTTAATGCTCTAGGTCCAAAACCATTTTGATAACCTAGTTAAGTTTGGCCATTTTAAACATATGGATATCACCATTATCCATCTTGTCTTACCTAGATGGCTTAATATATACTGCTTTGGTAGAACTATATACAACAATCTAAGTCTTAATAAGTTTTAATTTTTAGGAGGCCTTTTATGACTTAATATTAAGTGAGGACTTAATTTTATCTTATTTAGTTATTATTTTGATGCATCATATATATAGCATCATATACATAGCATAATAAAATAAACATGTCATAACATGGCCCAAATCTAGATTGATTTTCATCAGCCACTGTGAAAATCAATGGTCAATCCTAGGTATTTATATAGACTCTATCTTGAGCATCCACCATGGACCTCCATCCTGGACCTCCACCATAGATCTCCATCCTTAGCCTCCATCTTGGATCTCCATCCTTGTATCTTTATTTACATTTCATGTAGTAATCTAAACTATTCTATCACTACTGATAAAATAAAATTTACATCAAAAGAAAAATGACACGCATGTTGTATTTAAAATTATAACCCATGAAAATTAAAATAAAAAATCCAATCACATTGGCCTAAGGGCCATACTATGCATCGTGCATTTTATACAAAATATAAACATAGAAATTTATTTCTAATTAAATTATTTATGTGGCTAAAATGATTTATGTGGTGAATCCATTTGGGATCAAGGGGCAACACCCTTGCAGCAGTCCCGTTAGCCAATTAGCGGGCAGGGGTCCCTTTAGCTAGTTAGCAAGCAGTGGTCCCACTAGCGGGTAAATGATTTACCTTAACTCGTTCAATGAGTTGCTACCAAAAATCCTAATGCACTATAATCATATTGTAGTTTATTATCATAGATTTTACTATTTTGTTTAATCATATTAATAAAATAGTTCACACAAATTTTATTCAAATAATAAATAAGTTTAATCAAATTAACACTGTTGACTAACGCTTAATCATATTAAACTATGATGGATATTAATCAAATTATTGTATGTGATGTGTTTCATTACAAATTAAAAAAATCACCTAAAAATCAAAACAAATTATAAAAAATTTTGAAAATACCTTTTCAAAACACATAACACATAATACACATCGTGTATATATCACATATATACATATAATAATAAGATTAATTTAATCAAATTATAGGTGGCTCTGATACCACTGTTGGGTTTTGTACACACATCAGAAATTAAAATTATAGATGCTCGAAACCCTCATAGGATTGATATAATTCAGTTAAATTAATAAAAACAGTTCTAGAATCTCACTAAGATAAACATAAGGCGAGACTATTGGAAGGATGAGAAGAGGGGTTCACTCCAATGACACCCTACCTCGACCTTTTTGTGTCTTTTATCGGATTAAGATGTCACTACCTCAGCCATGTCCTCAACAGGTATCCACAAGAATAAAATGCCCAAGAAACGATGCTGGTGTGCTAGCACCTTTTTTTTCCTTATAATTTTCTCTCTACTCTCTGTATGGTTTTCGTTTCTTTTTTTAAAAAAGAATGAATGATAAAAAGAATAGAGAGAAACCCTAAAGAAAAAGACGTATGAATATACATAATTTTAAGGTTTTACCAACATCTTACTAACCAAAATGATTTTGGTATACGTATACATACTTTCCTTTCAAAGAGATTTGATTTATATGCCAAAAATATTTTGATATATACCACTAAGTTGCCTCACCTGATGGCTCCTAGACCCATACCTCAAATGAATACCTAAAGGAGGCTCTAAAATGCATAACTTCTTATATAACCATATCTGCAAAGCAAAATAAAAGCAAATTTTGTGAAAATCTAGCTAATACCAAAAACCTTCAAAAGAAGGTGGCTTAAATAAAAGAGGAAAAATAAAATAGAAAAGAGAAAGCCTAACTCGGATCAAAAACCTTTGAAAGAAGGCAGCTTAGGCAAAAAATCAAAAAAACAAAAGCAAAATAAAATGAAAGAGTGAGTATCTAGAGAAGCAGCAAACTACCTGTGAAGCGGGGGCACCTCCTTAGTCGTACATCATCAAGCCCATGTATAGTCTTAACTAGAATAATTGGAAATGGTGTCATCTTGTGCTCAATGCCTCCCACTACTCTTAAGATCTTGTAATCACTGAGCCCATTGATGGAGACAGTTAGAATTTATAGAAAGAAGTAACAAGATAAAAGATGAGCCCAAGACAGACTATCTAGCTGTTAAAAAGTATAAGCAGCCTGTATCCGAGAGGGAATCAACCATCTATCTGCAGTGATTATGACATTAAGAGCACGAGGGCTCAAGTCTAGAAATGCAGAACTTCGGCCTAGGTAGTCAAAGTCCCAATCAATGAATACTGCATCCTTAGTATTGGTAGGAGTCTATCCCGCTATTACACTAAAATCTTCATATAAAGGGCACAACTCCTAATAACTGAAGTGGAAAACATGCTCTTGAGGATCCCATAATGAAGTAGCCACCTATATAAAGCCATAGTCGAGCTGGACATGTTGGAGGGTCTTGAAATAAAGCATATTGAATGGCTTTAAACTCCTCCAGTTAGCCTGGGAAAGACTTTGGAGATAGCTCTTCAGCTCCCATAAGATAGCCTCAGTCATAATAGCTATAAAAACACCAAAATTAGAACCCATAAAAATAGCAAAACCCTCTCAAAAATTCACCAAAAGAAATACTGACCTAAAAAATGAAGTCGAATAAAATACAATACCCTTTAACTGTTAGTATAGATGTGCCCTAGGGCCATTTTTGAATGTAGACATTGTATGTTTATCCCTTTGGCAATAAAATATTCATTTAAATCAAAGTGTTTGTTTATTTGAGTATTTACCCTTAGTATTATGTTAAATGAGTTTATTATCAAGAGTTGATAATATGAGTGACAAACTCATTTAGTACATATG
>CATIWO010154722.1:0-12286 GCA_949673435.1 Macaranga tanarius | reverse complement strand
GATCGAGTCCCGGCCGTCCATTTGAAGCTTTTTTTTTTAAGGAAAGGGTGAAAAAAATTTGTAGTTGTCGGGATTAGAACTTTCAACCTATTTCAATTTATAAATATCGCTTCACCACTACCACCCTCGTGATATATTTCTGTTATATTTGTATATATTAATAAGTGATTTTCAGGTTTTCGGTCGGGTCGGTTCTGTCCAAAAACTTACAAATCATTAATAATTGAATCCGAACCAAACCGAACTTAGTTCGGTTCGGTTCAAATATTCAGGCCGGATGGATTTTGAACACCCCTATATATATATATATATATTTGTAATGTATTGTAATAGTTAGTTAGTATAGTTAGTAATATATAGCTAGTTATAATTAATCAAGCTAGTTATAGTTAATTAAATGTTGTAAGTTCTCTATTACGGGGTTGTATCCGACAAAAAAAAAACAAGGGAAGGATAAATACTGTGCAGTGAGTTGTTTATAATAAGAATAATCCTGGTTTAATTATATAACTATTATTGTCCTTTTTTTTTGTGGAGCAAAGGAAAGGAATTTACAATGAGCTTATATATATATATATAATCATGGCTCAATAAAAAACCAGCCAGCTTAATAAAATAATGGCTTATAAAAAACAATGAGCTCTTAAGAAAAAATAAATTTATTATAATAAAATGGGTTGTAGTAATCAATTTCCTAGAGAGAATTTCAATAAAACAAAGAAGTCCTGATCTTCCTAGTACCAAATATAGATATATAATAATGATATCCCAACAGCTTGCATCTAATGTTACAGTTAACCTAATTAACAGGGACCATGCCACCCAAAACTAATCATAGCATTTAGAATTAAAAATGGACAATTAAAGAACTAAACTCATAATTAAACCATCCCTAAACAGGATTTAAACATTAATTAAGTGTAGATATTAATATATTATATAGAAAAAAGAGATAAATTACAAAAGTGCAATTAGGCAAAACTAATTAACAAATTAAAGGCTACTCATCAGATATATAGTTGAGTAGTGAGAAATAATCCTCATTTTTTTTCAACTTTCTTCAAACAGCAATTAATCTGCACTTTGATCCTTGATCTTCAATACATTAACTGCTAAAGCATCTCCTACCCATAATTAATTGGTGGATGAGGATGCTTTAGAAGAAGCTAGAGATCACAGATACTAAAGTCAAAGATCAACTAGTGAATGCATGTGCATTTTCATAAAGAGTAGTAGTAGAGATTTTTTGAGACTAAAAACAACCAAGCCTAAGCTCCAAATCCAAAACTTCCTTCGGATCTTTACACCCTATCTCCAACTCCAAGCTAATAACATCACTTTTCTTCAAAACCTCAAGCTCATATTTCTGTGCAAAAGCATCATTCTTGAATTCTTCAACCTCAGCAAAAGCTCTCATGTTCCTCTCCTTCTTCTTGTCACTTATTAGAGGATCACAAGAGTGACATTCAGC
Source organism: Macaranga tanarius (assembly GCA_949673435.1). NCBI lineage: Eukaryota > Viridiplantae > Streptophyta > Magnoliopsida > Malpighiales > Euphorbiaceae > Macaranga > Macaranga tanarius. The sequence continues at coordinate 10,815 of CATIWO010154722.1, read as the reverse complement.
CGTGGACTTCTTCTCCAGCTGGTTATAAGATGGTGATGAAGTACTGAAGCAAGTAGTGGGAGGTGGGGAGAGGAAGGAGCAATGGTGTGGAGATGATACAGATGTTGGAGATGAAAAAATAGGGTTAGGGTGGGATTTAAAAGTATTATTATTATTAGGATTTGGGTATTCAAAAACCCATGAAGGTAACTGTATCAACATGGCTCTATCTCTCCTATGAACATTCATGTGACCACCAAGAGCTTGAGCAGAGTTAAACTGCCTCTTGCAAAAGCTACAAGTGTAGTTTCTTTGAGGCCATAAAAACCCACTTGAATTGTTATCTCCTTCACTACCAAAACATGTTCTCTCCATGCTTGTCTAATTTCTGATTCGAAAAAAAGAAAAAAAACCTAAGAAGATAATCAAGAAACAACAAGAACAATATATCTATATGATCTAGCTCAAAATAAGAAGAGGGTTGAGAGGAAGAGGGTGAGAGAGTTCAGTACTTATGTTAGAACAAGAGTTTGCTTCATAGTGAAGAAGATGAAGTCTGAAAGTTGAAAGCAAAGGAAAAAAAATGAAATCCAATCAAGAGTGTCCTCACCTGAAAATGTCTGATACCATAAATGGATATTGCTTAGCCAATGTAATATAGAAACCTAGTGTGGTGAGTGTTGTTTCCTTTTTAGCTAAATATAGGCGAGATCTAATGGATGTTAGCTTGCAGCATTTTTAACGTTTACATGTCAAGTAACTTTTCAAGACAAAGAGAACTAAAAGAACTGTATGTCAATGTGTCTATATTTTGTTGTTGATGGGATCAAATCCCTTGATAGAGAATAATTATATTAGATTAGATACCAAAAGAGAAAAAAGGTAAACTTACCAATAAAGAGGCCACAAGAAATTTAACTAATGAGATGGGTTTCATTGATTATGATTAACTCAAATTTGTTACCTCCATTCTTTAATTTTTGCTACAAATTAACTAATGGTGTTGTTTATAGGATTAAAATTACAATAAAACCGTCAGTGAAGAAATAGTGTTGAGGACTATGTCTCTTACTGTACAGTTCATAAATACTTAAATTATTTGTCGTACCTATTAAAAAAAAAATTAGGAGAAAGATAGAAGACTCGGATCTTTGCTAGGCTGGTCGTTCAGGAGTACTCCTCTTGGCACGTGGCAAGAAAAGCCCGCCAACTCTCCAAGCATGGCTCAACAAGATTGTGATGAGATGGGAGCTGAGACTTGTACTTGAATCTTGAAAGCAAAGCATATAAATAGAAGAGCCCTCAATTGTTTTCTCTTTATTTTTCCATTCCTTTTCAATCGCAGATTAGATACGAGAAACCGTAGAAAATTGAGCATGAAGTTGAGTAGAAAATGAGGGATTGTTATGCTAAACCTAATATAGTTGCATGAGATCATGTATTGTTCACCTTACAAGCCAATTTTAAGCTCTCAAGTGACCTCTTGGTCAAATGGTATGGTACATTAAAGCAAAAATTAAAATGCAATTTTCCATCAGTTGCTGTATTCCCTCACGTAAAGGCATCTGATGGATGATTCTATTTTAAGGTCGTAAAGTTTCATGAGGACAGTAGAGTTAAGTGTCCGTTTTAGATAATATTTATAAACAAAAATATATGTAGTTTTTAGAAAATGCTTCTTTTAACTACACTTGTTACATTACACAGCCACACTTGTGTAGATTACTAATTAATGCTGATAAATTTCCACAAGCAAAGCACCTGGTTAACCTCTTCCCTTAACCATATTGCATAGATGCCACCAAATCTCAATTAGAGCTATTAATTAGCAATATGATCTATCAATGCTTTGAGCTATCCAGATGAAATTGTCCTTTTTGTTTCAGCTGATCCTAATGCTCAAAGCATTCGCACCAAAGCAGAATACTTTTTCATCTGCCACTTGGGGCGATCTGCCTCTGCAGCATGTCTTTTCTTGTCTCATCCTTTGAGTATCCTCAAATTCGACAGCAGAATGCAGAAGCTCTTAAAATTTTCTACTTGAACAGCACAATAAAATACATAAAAAGTGAAAACTAGAGCAGACTCATTCTCAGGAACCCGTATGATGTTATAGTTTCTGCATTTTCAGTCATTGTTAGAGACAAAGTAAAATTACATCGGATGTTAGTGAACTAGCAATGAATTTACAGTAGCTAGAAGCTTTTTTTTTTTCTCACTTTTGCGCAGGAGTACCTGACTAATTGATCTATAATATCCTTGGAAAAATTGCTGTCTCATGTGAGTTCAGGTGCAGTTGCCTACTCTGTAATGCTGACAACCCCAAGTTGAGTTAACATCTAAGCTAGAAGAAAAGGAAACAACAAGATTTTACATCAGAAGTAGTCGTCAAATGCTCCCTTATCCTTTTCACCCTTCCACTTCTTAGAATCTGCATAGTGTAACCACAAAGAGAAAGAAACAAGACATTGTAACAATCAGCATTCTGAGAGAAAGACTGAAAGAAAGACTGATGAAGCTTTCAAGTACAGGAATAAAACTTCTATATAAAGTACAAACCAGGTGTTTATTTTCCTGAAATTTAGAAAGTAACAGCAGAACTTTCTAGTGTGTGTTTGGCTGCTGAGGATTTAACTGCAAATACAGTTTACATCAAGAAAGAAAGTCTAACCTGAAACTTCTATTGTTGAAATTTCCTGAATTGTCAATGAGCAAGTGTTATTACTGGGAGAAGAGTCATCTGGGGTTGGAGATACAGCCGGAGCAGGAAAAGAGAAACCAGTGTCAGTGGATGAGGCATCAGACATATCAGAAGCAACATCAACCTCTACATTTGGTGTAATTTTTCCAGATGTCGCAATCGAGTTTGATGAGGCATGCAACATCATTTTCAGCTCTGCAAATTGGTCTGACATGGAATATAACATCCTGAGCCACACTAGATCAGGTCTAGAATTAGTTAAACATGAGATTGTTTTTATAAACTGTCATGATTAATGTAAATGTATTCTTGCAGATGCCTAAAGAAAATCATGGATTAAAGACTGTAAATATGCATGCCCAGAATTGAGCATGTTGAACTATATAAGTGACATCCAAAATAAAACTCAAAAATCAGGAGACTTAAGGTTATATTATTCCCTAAAGTTTTCTGCACTTTTACTACCTGGTCATTGAGTTTTGAAGTTGACGAACTCTCTTCTCAGTTTCTTTTAATTTCTTACGTCGTCTTTCACTTAACTCCTGTGCTTCAGCATATTTCTTTTCATAACTATCAGCTCTTCGTTTTTCTTCTAACAATGATGCCTGTAACAGAAAAATGAGGCCTAGCATATATTAGAACAATACATATCAAATTCAGGAACTATAGAACTACCATTGTTATTTTAAGCCAACAAATGATAAACGTCAACTTAAATACCAAATGAGAAAGAAAAAACATAAATGGATCTTTAACTAATGACAAAACCTGCTCCTACTGTATCATAATCCCCACAGAGATGCATTCGGATAATTTTATATAATTAACCTAGTTAACATCTTGCTTTAGACTCATTTCCTTAATAGCTATGAGTTATTTCACTAGCTGTTTCATCTTAACCAGCATTGCTCTGCAGGAAAAAAGGGAATTTGGATGGGAAAACTCAAGGCTAAAAGTTTAATTTTAGAAGAAACTAATATTCTTGTTTTCTTTTTTGTAGCACCCACCAGTATTTTGGGTGCCACAGTGGGAAGAATATAAACTTTGAACAGCTCTGCAGGTCACCAAGCAATGATTTCTGCCAAGACAGGCCCCATAGGCTTTTGTGCTTATTTCCTTTTTTCACTCAAAAGCAAATTTCTGAGTCTACATCATTATAAAGCCTCGCTGCTTTGTACTTCTTTAGCCATTACCAAGCACTGATTGGCCTTGGACTTGATTGTGAAACAACCATTTAATTATAAATTTATAATTTTCCTTGCTTGCCATTTTGTCGCTCCATCCATTAATTTAACTAATAATTAAAACTGTATAATGTGATGGAGGATGATAGGCAATATCACCGTCACCTTCAAGATTGCAATCTCCTCAGGATCATTGATAATCAAGGACCCTTCAGTAACAGAATGTTTTCCATTTTCTCTCTGTGCAGCCTCACGTTCCTTGAAAAGCACTGCATTTGTTTCATCGATTTGGTTTTGCATCATTTTCAGGGAATGCAGCAATGCAGTAATTTCTCGCCCTTTTGCTTCTTCCAATTCAACCTGCATGTATTATTTTAAAGATCAGTTAGAGGCCATTAGCACTCAAAGGCATTTTCTTTGAAGCCTTCGATATTTTTATCCTGGTGATAGTGAGAAGGGTAGCAGTGGTATCATCCGTGCAGACCAAGCCATCAAGCAATGTTAAAAAAAAGTTATGCTGACTCAGCATTCTTGAAGAGAAGTCAAACTGCATGTTAACACATTTTTTATGAGGTAAAAAATGCTGACTCATGTGCCAACAATATCTCACCCTCAGTTGTTTTTCTGACTGCAACTGGCTAGTAAGTTCCTTCACTTGTGTCTCAAGTTTATCATTCTTTTCCAGAAGCGAACTGGTTTCTTCTTCTCCCTGATGAGAATTGAAAAAACATATTATGCACAAACAGATGGGAACAGAGATGATGTATCTCAGAGAATTTTAGGTTTGATGCTCCTAGTTTATTACAAAATACTTGAGCATTAAAATGAACAGAACAATGATACAAAGGACTTACTGAATATATGAGGATAAATGAACGATGAAAAAAAATAGAAAACAAATTCCAAAAAACCAAAAAACTAGCTGTATCTTTTTGTTGAGAGCAGTGGGTGAAAAGGACAGGATTGGAAGGTCAGCTGGCGCTGTTATTGTTGCAAGGAAATCAATGAATGGAAGGAAAAAAGTATTGCTATTCTATCAGTTGTATCTACCAGCATTAACATCAATATACTGAGATGTACCATGCTTGAGCTCATAAGCTCTCCCACTGAAGTTCTTTCCTTGCAGCTATATTGGGAATCAACTGATGCTTCCATACCCTTCTTATGACGTGTCACAGCTTTACGGGAGCGCCAATTCGCCTTCAAGCATTTCTTTTAGTTAAGTATTATCCATTCTAGTAGAACATAAATACCAACTGAAATGTCATTGTAACAGACAACAAAATGAGAAGTGTTAACCTGGAGAAAAGTTACTGTCTTGGTTTGCTCTCTAAGTCTTAACTCATTACGTGCTGCCATTGACCGCAAACCAGTCTGCAAGACAACTGCAGAGGACTTGATCCCCTTATATGACCTTGTGGCCATTTGTCTACGTAAATTCTTCTGAATTTTGACAGCAGCTGCCTCTTGTTTCATCTCTTTATACAATTTGCGAGTAAGTTTCCCTGGAATAACAGTACTACTGATGTGATTTCATGAAAATATGAATGAGTACCACAATGAGCCAAAAAAAAAGAGCAGGCATAAAATAAAGGGAAGCTGTGACAAAATTACCAAGAAAAAGACCAAATTCTTTTAACATATTTCAGCTAAGAAATTCTGATCTACTTCAGACTACAGATTATAGTATATTGTCAAGAACCAATGGACTCACCTCTCCATTGGGATTGTATATGAATAGAAGCCTGCCTCTTAAGAATGAAATTTTTTCGAGCAGAATGAGTTCTGGCCTGCCGCTGGATAACTGTTGCTGAGCCGCGAAGTACTCTTGCTCTTGGTGCATCTAACTCAGCCATCTGACCAGCTCTTAGAAAAACCTTAGTCATCCCCAACTGCCAAGCCAATAAAGGAAGAAGGGTAAATTGTATACGGAGAGGATGTAAAATGATGAATGAGCATTCCAAAAAGTATGCATGTTTTGTAGGTGTTTGAATCTTTTTTTATTCTAACAACTGGAAAAATTAACTCTAAACAGAACAGCAGATGGGTTCCATGGAAAAGAATAATACTAACTCAATAGCATACAATAAAGAAAACAGTCACATAGTAGAAATCATATAGCTAAAAGAACCAAAATTTTCATTCAGCATAAATAATATAGGTAAATACTAACATCAAGACTAAGACCAGTATGAGTATCTCCCTCTAGCAATTTCCACTGATGGAGACAAAGTAAAGTCTTGAATGTGGATGTGTGGTTCTGATATTACCTGATACCCTGTAAGCCCCATCTTATCCAAAATACATTTGCAAGCTTCAATCTCTTCATAGCTGGTCATAAATAAAATGATTTCAGGAGTTCAAACAAGAAAATTTCAGCAGAACATGGAAGTTGACCAAGCAAGAACGACACTCAATAAATATATACTTACTTCCCCTTCCAAACTTCTGGTGCAAGCATTCCAAATCGCTGCAGGAATTCAGAGAAGGTCCTATGAGTAGGGTACCCAGAACATTTGATTCTGATTGCCTCTAGAACTCCCTGAAAACATAACAACACAATGAAATGAAAAAACAATGAACTCAATGAACAAGGGTTCAACAACATCTCATATTTTACTTACACCAGAACGTAGTTGTTGCATGACACTGATACTATCAAATACAGAAGGTTCTAAAGAATTATTTGGCTTCACACATCTAATGTAGTGAGGCTCTGAAGAATTCAGTATATCCATCAGCTGCTGCAGTTGTACCTGCACAAATTAGGTCACAACATTAGTAATCATATTTCTGACGGTTTTGATGTCGAATTGTTAATGGAAAATAACTTTTATTTGGCCCCTGCATAAATTTACCTGCCAATGATAATTTCACTGTACTAAAAATTTCAACATGGGAGTAAAAGAGACAAATGCAAAGAAGATACCTTGAAACGGGAACCGATAGATGAAAACTTTGATGATTTAGTGTTCTCCTCAGAAAAGGGAGGAAAGAGGCCTGCTACAAAAGAACATTGGGAAGCACTCAACAAGTCCTGGTGTTCAGGAACAACATAGTCTTTGTTTTTGTCTAAAAATTGATCAGACTGATATTGAACCTGAAAGAATGATGATAATATTTAAATGCAAAGGTAAACAGGGTTATGACACAATGAACAATAGAGCTGAACACAGCCACAACAGCTCACCTCCCCTGCATAATGAATGATGGTAAAATCTGTACGAGTCAGTTTTGGCTTGGAGAATCGCTTGCTATCTTTGAAGGTCTTATAGAGCTTCTCTGAAAATGTCTCATGAGTTGATTTTGGAAACATGCTGCAAGCCAGAAATGTACGCCATTTGAGCAGACGATGACAAAAACCAACAGATATTTCGACAGAAATACCTTTTAGTTCGTGAGAAATTTTATATGTCCTAAAATCAAATTCCTATAATATCACAGCTGGAGAACAAAGAAATATCATTATACCATGCCTCGTCAAGCAGGGAAATGATCCCACCTGGTTTCTGCAAAAACACTATGAGTTACAATTATGTGAAAGAAAACCAATTCAGCAAATCAACCACTTTAATTGAACACAATCATAAAATACAATAAAGTTTATACATAGAAAGAATCATTTCAAAGTGAAAATATATTTTATTAATAAATTTCCACAAATAAGGTAAATATTCCTCCAGAATTTTTTTTTGTGAAATATATTCCTATATTTTGCAATGATGCGGGAATCAAATATACAGAAATATACAGATGGTCCAAATAATAGATCCTACGATAAAATTTACATGGAAAGCCATGTACAAGTTGACAATATGGTGTGCCCTATTATAATCACATCACAATTGAGGTCTTGCTAGACAGTTCAGAAAAAAGTCCCTTTGCACAATTAACAGCTGTCAGGACTTGAACCTGCACCCTGATGGTAGCAAGTCTAAGACTTTTTTTCACAAAAAAAATGCCTCCCATATATGAGAATAAATAAGAAATAAATTAACCAAAATACAATTTGAAATAGACAAGTTCACAAGGTGCAACAAAAACTATCAACTAGAGGGGGCAAAGGAATACAGTGTGGAAACCTTCTCAATAAGATCTAGAACATCTTGATTATCAACAAATTCAATGTAGCTCCAATCAATGTCCTCTTTTATGTACTCTTGTTGGTCCATCTTGAACACATGCTGAAAGACACCATAAAGATTCGGATTATACAATGCCAAACATAGTGCTTCCTAGGTTGTAAAATAAAACTAACCTCATACCTGGTTGAAATGTTGTTGCAGCTTTTCATTTGTAAAATTAATGCAAAACTGCTCAAAACTGTCCATGATGGTAAATTTAATGAAGTTAAATCAAATATGAATGTAGGTAAATTTAGTAGCAGATGAAATCAATAACTAGTCACAGCCATATCTTGATGTGTCAGATTCCATTAGTATAGGACAGAAGGAGCTCAAGAAACTCCATCACAGTTAGGTAAGAGAAAAGATTTCACAAGGTCCCATTAACTGTAATTTATTACTATCATGTTGCACTGTTGTGCAGAATAATCAATATAGAATCGTGCATGCATATTAACTTCAGATATCTGAAATGCAGCATTCCCTAAAAGAAACTGTTTTTGGCATTTTAGAAAGTTGGATTTTGTTAGAAATCCACCAAAAAAACATGATATCGCAAAGTTTTGGAGGAAAAAAAGAGCTAAAATCAAAGTATCATAGCATGAGCTTGCTTCATGGGTTCAAATTTTTAATAAAGTATAAGTGTTATCAACAACCCCCACAAGCAGCCAACCATGCTACAAGTAACCATCTGCACTGGTCAGGAGCAGTGACCAAGATCCTTTTTCATTCACCCATCATGGGAATTCTTAACTTGGTCAAATCAGAATAGCAGATAAGCAGCCAGATTCTTTTTATCATATCATGCATACATACATATAGATAAATAGCCATGAAGTTGTGCGTGGGAACTTATTTGTTTACATTAGCATTACCTGTTAGTTCTAAAGCTCTCAAATCCATAAATGTCAAGGACTCCAATCAAACATTTCGAGTTAGGATCTTGCCCAATGGAGACATTAATTTTATCCACCAACCTGAACAAAATAAACTAGATGCAAACTTAAAAAGAATAACAAAATATAAAAGCATTGTTACTTGGTATTGCATAGCAAAACCTGAAACTATCTTGGCAGTAACATAGCATCTTACCAATCAAACAGCCGAGAATATATTGTCTTGGCTAAACCATCTCTACTAACTGCTGCACCAAGATGATCAAGACTTCTCTTGATAATTTCTTCCGGGGTTACCATTACACGCCTACAAAGTGCATCTTCTAATGACTGAGGATCGCACCTGAAATAAGTAAAAGATTTAATAACACCACTGCTGTTATGCTACTAGCAATAATATATCTGTGAAATAATCAAGGTTCCAGTCATACATGAGAAGCTCTGCTGTCATTTGGAGATGAAATTTGGACTCATCTTTTATAACTGATGAATCAATATCTTCACCCTTTGTAAAATCAATATTCCCAAGGTGAAGAATTGCAGCCACAACTCTGAAAATAGCTTCCTGCAAGAGAGAGAGCATTAACCCTTTTCTTTTATTGCATTAAGGTGTTCAGACACTCTTTTCAAAAAGCAATTTGTTAAAGTGCCTTGAATTCCACCATGGTCATTCTGGCTTGGGATTATTTTCCATGGAAGTTATTACCCAACCTGACAACTTGATGACAAAGTGCTTCACAACCAAGCATGCACAAGGAGAAAACTTCTCATCTTGCTCTCCAAGTTTTTTGTTGCCCATATATTGAATATGTGTAGTGTGAACTGAGTGCAGCATTAAGTATGCAGTGAGGTATGCCAAATTGTGGTACGAGACCAAGTGAGTACGAGCAAGTATTTGGTGAGCATGTTTTTGAGGGTAGTACCAGTCGGTGTACTGGGTTTAAGGGTTTGCTAATGCTTGACAATTATTAGTGGTTGTATTATTTCCCTTATTCGTGTATATTATTTGTGAAGTAGGCTTATGCTGAGCCACTTGAAATTTTGTGTTCAGATGTGGTGATTTGGCCAGATTTATCCTAAGACAACAGAACATACATTTAACACAGAAAAACCTGTAAATTCTAATCCACAGCAAAGGTCAGACCTGTTCTTTCTCACTTATTCCAACAACTTCCATAGCTCTTCTAGTGGCTAGATAATCATGGGCATCATCAACACCAGCCAATTCATAGCAACTGGATTGATTAAGATAATGAAATGACCTGGGATTTCCCAGCTTATACTTCTCAATTTCCTGATAAGACTCAAAATCTATTAGCTGAAGGCAATCGGCTAGGTTTTTAATTAAAGGAACATACAGCAGTGAAAATGGACACCTACCTCTTGCGGTGCACCACATAGAAGGTAAAAGCAGTGATAGTTGCGTTCAGGATCTGAAATTTGACAAACTCGAGATCTTTCAAGAAGATAAGTTCTGATGGCTGCCCCTGATATTCTTCCAGTTTCATCAAATTGAATTTCAACAAATTTCCCAAAACGGCTGTGCCAATACAACAAGATGAGATAAGTGCTATAATTGCCATCTATTAATGAGCAAGAAAAAATTTATACGGAAAATGTGAGAAATCTAATATAATATATAGATTGATTTTGAAATGAAAAATGTGAGAGATACAATATGATATATAGATTGATTTGCATTAGTGAACGTCTAGCAGCCTCACTAGCAAGCCTGAAAGAATGAAAGGTTACAGTATAGAAAATATTTTTGTACTTCTGCATGAAACCAATTTTTTCACTACCATCTTGTATTTAGACCATAGATATAGCATGATATTGAAAAAGATATGCGGTTATTTACGTCGAAACGAAATTGTCAACAATTGTATAGCGGAAAAAAAAAAAGTTCTGTTTTAGTAGCACACAAAAAG
>CATIWO010154670.1:0-15897 GCA_949673435.1 Macaranga tanarius | reverse complement strand
GGTTTCTTGTTTGATTCCATGGACAAGCAAAACTTGCAAATACCAAGAGTCAAACTTGGGAATCAGGGCTTAGAGGTAAGTCTTTAATATTTTATCTTTAACTTTAAACTTCTGGTCATTCTTGATTTGCCATTCATGCCTGGTTTTGCTCGGCTGCTGTTAAATTAAATCCCCATATAAAGTATTGGTTAGTGTTTTGATAATTCATAAGCTCCTTTTACATGGGTATCTCTTGATTGAACCAAAAACTACTACTTATATGATTTTCAGGTTTCTAGACTGGGATTAGGATGTGCAGGACTTTCTGGACTTCTGAATGCTCCTCTCTCCCATGAAGATGGATGTTCTCTCATAAAGGAGGCCTTTTATAGAGGTGTCACTTTCTTTGATACAGCTGATATCTATGGCGATCATGATAATGAGATCATGGTTGGCAAGGTAAACCTCTCTCTCTTTTTTTTTTTTTTTTAAAAAAAAAAAATCTTCTCTATTGCCAACAGATTATCAAGAATTGATTGCTTTTGGTCAGCTTTCTTTTTATAAGAATTAACAAGATGAAGGTTAATTCTTGAAAATGGTTTTAGGCTTTGAAGCAGCTTCCTCGAGATAAAGTTCAATTAGCTACAAAATTTGGATTCGTCATGTCAGATGATGGCCAGTTTCAGGTTAAGGGAGACCCTGAATATGTACGCAAATGCTGTGCAGCTAGTCTCAAACGACTTGATGTTGACTATATTGATCTCTATTATCAGCATCGTGTTGACACTTCAGTGCCAATAGAGGATACTGTAACTACCAAGACACATTTTTTGATGTGATATTTTCAATGTATCATGCATTTGACTAATTTTGGAATTCTTCCTTTGTGTCTGGAATTGTTGCTGATGGTGAGACAGATGGGAGAGCTTAAGAAGCTGGTAAATGAAGGGAAGATAAAATATGTCGGATTATCAGAAGCAAGTGCGGACACAATAAGGAGAGCTCATGCAGTTCATCCCATCACTGCCTTGCAAATGGAGTATTCTTTATGGACCCGTGATATTGAAGATGAGATCATTCCCCTCTGCAGGTATCTAGCATTTTGAATTTTGTAATGAAAATTTACAAACCTCGTAAATTTTATCATTTCTGTTCACAATGCACAGAGAACTTGGTATTGGGATAGTGGCATACAGTCCTCTTGGAGTTGGGTTCTTTGCAGGGAAGGCAGTTGTGGAGAGCTTGCCCAATGAGAGTTTTCTGGTATGCAACAACAAAGTACAAACATAAGTAGTAAATCTTATATTCTTGTTCGATATTAAAGATTTTTTAGTACATATGCAAAATTATTTGTTGCATTGTACCTCAATGGCAGTAAAATTTGGTTCTCACAAACACATAGCAATGTTCCAGGCACAGGCACATCCAAGATTCAAAGAAGAGAATGTAGAGAAGAACAAAGTCCTATATATCCGACTCGCCAACTTGGCTGCTAAGCATGGCTGCACCCCTCCTCAGCTAGCCCTGGCATGGCTCCTACATCAAGGGGATGACATAGTCCCAATTCCTGGTATTCAAGGCTTTCTACTATGAATATGTTGAATTCTTTTTTTTAGTTCATCGATGCAAGATGAACCAATATAACCTTCAGTAGCATGCTTTTGAAAGCTACAACTGGTTTTAAACATAATTCAAGAGTTGGCGTGACCAATTATTTGAATGTTCAAAATTGTGCAGGAACAACCAAAGTTAAGAACCTTGATAACAATATTGGATCCTTGGCAGTTAAACTTACAAAGGAGGATTTAAAAGAAATATCAGATGCTGTGCAATTTAGTGAAGTTTGTGGCTCAAGAGAAGTGCCTACCATAGCTAAATATACATGGAGGCTTGCGAATACCCCACCAAAAGAGTGAACCAAATTACCTACTTTTTTCTAGCCAAGAAAAAAGAATTATTTCCTGTCTTTTTCTTATAATAAATGAGACATTGTATCTTGCTTGTTACTTGTAAATGATATACCTAAAAATTGGTTGCTATGTCAACATTATTGAGTGCAGTGTTTTGTTGGATGTGAAGTTGAAACATCTGCTGCTTCCTTATCTATGATTATTTGGAGTTGGTGTAAGATAATTTAATTCTACAAAACATCAAAACTAGCAAGTCTCAGCATCTGTAAAGGTACCCAACTGGGCCAGAACTTACCAAGAAATGATAATTAGTCAAAAATAAACAAGTGGCTGGGCCCCTTACCAAATAATGAAAACAAAATGTAAAGGTAGCAAGGAAGAGAATATAGTTGTTATTATATGTTGTTGTAACAGCATCTTTGCAGTCTAATATTCTTTCTGATCATTGAATCAAAAGGCAAGCTCTGTTTACTTTGACAATGGAAGACAAGCCACAAATCCAAATCCGAAGAGTGAAACTGGGAAGTCAGGGATTGGAGGTAAGCTTGAGATGAACTATTATTTTTGCAGTAGAAATATCTTACTGCAACAATCTTGGTTTCTGGCTCCATTATCTCTAGTCAACACTTATTTCTTATGAAACATTCTTGTTTAGTTCAGGCTTTCCTTTGACTTATATCAGTTTGGATTTCATGTGATTTGGTTCTGAATACAATTCTAGACGGATTTAACAATTTGCTTGGCAAAGTCAATTTTTCAAAGGCAGATTATATTCTGCTATTTTCATATGAGATGCAATCAGAAGATTTTGGTTTTTGTACTTTTGAATATTTGATTGAATTCTCGGAATTTCAGTTCTGGACCACGTCAATTATATGGTAATTGGTGGTGTTTTCAGGGCTTTACCGAAGTATATGCTTGCCCTTAGCGAACTGTAACAAATACAGCATTAGATGATCATGTCAAATAGTTATTTCTGTTTCTACTTGTATTGGCAGTTAGTATATGTCTCTGAAGGGCTGTAATCCCCTTGCAATTGTGTTGATTGCAGGTTTCTAAACTGGGATTTGGGTGTGCAGGACTGTCAGGAATATATAATGCACCACTGCCACATGAAGCTGGATGTGCAATGATGAAAGAGGTTTTTTCTAAGGGAATAACCTTTTTTGACACATCTGATATGTATGGAGATAATTATGACAATGAGATCATGATTGGGAAGGTACCTTCTTTCAGTTTCATCTTCAAACCTGAAAATTAGTTCTATGCTTGAAGGAAGGCAGAATGTGGTTCCACTGCTGCTATAATATTAAAGAACAAGCTGTGCTTTCTTTTATGAGAACATTAAACAAGAATCATGCATGTTTTCACATTACTTAGATCTCCCCATTTTCAGGCTTTGAAGCAACTTCCTCGAGAAAAAGTACAGTTGGCAACAAAATTTGGTCTCAAAAGGTCACAGGAATTACAATTTGAAGTAATTGGCACTCCAGAATATGTAAGGCAATGCTGTGAAGCTAGTTTAAAGCGGCTTGATGTAGATTATATTGATCTGTATTATCAGCATCGTGTCGACACTTCAGTGCCAATAGAGGATACTGTAAGAGCTACGGATATTTTCCTTTTATCTCTTTACCATTTCTGTTAACTTTTTTAATTCCAATGTAGAATCCTGATTGCTAGTAGACTTCAATATAATTCTTCGCCGTCGTAGATGGGAGAACTGAAGAAGCTGGTAGAGGAGGGGAAGATAAAGCACATTGGCTTGTCTGAAGCAAGTGTGGACACTATAAGAAGAGCACATGCTGTTCATCCTATAACAGCTGTACAAATTGAGTACTCATTGTGGGCTCGCGATATCGAAGAGGACATAGTTCCTGTCTGTAGGTTTGTTATATATCTATCACTTACTTTCTGAGCCATTTGACACCTCTGCAATGATGTTTGGTGTCTGGCATATGGTCTTAAAATATGCCAGATATTTGTACAATGTTGAAATATCAGCTAGCTCTAAGAACTTTGCCTACCTCCTTTCTCAGAGAGCTTGGCATTGGCATGGTACCATATAGCCCTCTGGGCCGGGGATTCTTCGCTGGGAAAGGAGTAGTTGAGAGCTTGCCTGAGAAGAGCATATTGGTATCTGACTGCTATATGCATACTTGACTTCCAATTGATTGTTGATTTGATGGTAAATTTTGCATTCTTTTATATGATCTGATGTTCCTGCTTTTTGAAGTTTATGCATCCAAGATTTACTGAAGAGAATTTAGATAGAAATAAAGTCATATATGCCCGTCTCGCGGAACTGGCTGTGAAGCATGGTTGCAGTCCAGCTCAGTTAGCTCTGGCATGGGTTCTCCACCAGGGAGAAGACGTCGTTCCAATACCTGGTATGTTTGCCTCTAGTTGGTTTTGTATTTAAGGGACATGGATTTAAGCACATTTTGGTTAAAAGATGACTGTGATGTTTTTACAGGGACAACTAAATTGAAGAATCTTGAAAACAATATTGGGTCCTTGACGGTGAAGCTAACGCAAGATGATCTGAAAGAAATATGTGATGCTGTACCCATTGATGAAGTAGGAGGTCGGAGAGAATATGAAATGTTCGCTAATTTTATGTACAAGCTTGCAAATACCCCACCCAAATAACTGCAAACCCAAAGACTAGACCACAAGCTGCCATATGCTCACTTCAGTTGCTTGTACGTGCTTGAAGTTTGAATAAAGAGATGCCCTTTTTGGAGCATCAATTTCTCACCAATAATGACATACAATTATTTGCTATGAGAACTTGGGTTAACCTATCAATATTGAAACATCTTCCTGTTCCAGGGTCTATTTCTGTTCTGTTTTTGTGGGAAAGATGAGTAGCTTGACGGCTGCCTCTGAACAAAATTGATAACTGGGATCACTGAAGCTTAAAGTTAATGATCCAGTCAAAACAAAGCTCAAGTAATTAAACAAAATAGTACTGCTGGAAAACAATTGAATTAGTCAGTTCATGGACAGTTTTGAGGTAATGATTTGTAAAGGAAATGATCCCAACAATTCTTGCTTGAATCGTAGCTGACATGCCAAGTAGTTCTGGTTGTTGCTATAGGTACTCTTTGCCTATTCAAGCACTTCCCATTTTTTAGGTGCATAAACACAAGCAGCGAACTCTTGTCTCTAACCTACTTCCAGACAATTCCAATTGAACAAAAAGCATTGCGGATGACAGTGACACTAATTAACAGTGCCAGTGAACGGATCAAATGGTGTGGACGTGTCAAAATGTTATGGTAAAATCGTGGCATGGTTTAAGATCAAACAATGTTCTTACTAGAATGTGCTAGCCTGTACTAAACTGAAAAACCTTGAACATTGTAACAGCGGTCTCATGTTGGCTTGGCATTAAGTAGTGAATGAAGAAGTATCCACGTCACCACTTTCCATACATGTCGTGACAAAAGAACCCACGTGACCCAATCACTTTTCTGCATAAGATACAAAGGAGACGTGGACCTTAAATATCCCCTACTCCCTTTGCCCTGCTACCCTATATATATATGCCCACCTCGCTTAACTATCCATCATACCTAGAAGTGCTATTTGCAAGTTAGCTACTACATCAATACAATTCAATTTCGGAGCATATTGCAGAAATCATTTGTGTTGAAACATAGTTTGGTACCTGATGGCTGGAGCAACAGCTATGCAAGCAGTCATATTGGCTAGCCCAGTTCTACGCCCTTCTGGCCGGGCCAGGGTTGGCCAATTTCTTCTCGCTCCATGCACACCAAGATTGCGTAGAATGGCCTCCAATACTGCAGTGAGATGCATGGCGAAGGTAAGACTTTAGTCATGGAATTTTGTTGATGTATATGTTAAGATGTTTATAAATATTTATATGACTTGTACTTTGTATGGTTATAGGGAGACTTGAAGGAGAAGGAGAATCAAGACATGCAGCCAACAACCCCTAAACCTCAGCCTGCTACTACACCAAAGGTAGAGACATGATTAATTCATAACAGTAGAAACGAAATTAATGCCGATGATTTAAGTGAGTGGTGGAGTTTGTGAACTAGTTAATTATGTTTAATGTGTAATGATTGACAGGTGAGCACCAAGTTCTCGGATGTGTTAGCATTTGGTGGGCCAGCTCCGGAGAGGATCAATGGTAGGCTGGCCATGGTAGGGTTTGTTGCAGCAATGGCAGTGGAGGTAGCTAAGGGCCAGGACTTGTTTACGCAAGTGTCTGATGGTGGAATCACATGGTTTATAGGGACAAGTGTTGTGCTTTCTCTAGCGTCGTTGATACCATTGTTTAAAGGGGTGAATGTGGAGTCCAAGTCAGATGGTGTGATGACATCTGATGCTGAATTGTGGAATGGTAGATTTGCCATGCTGGGGTTGGTTGCATTGGCCTTCACTGAGTTTGTGAAAGGCGGAGCTCTTGTGTAAGCTTCTGTTTTATGCAACATCTTTCAAGTTAATTAAAGAGTTGTACAATGTAATACTAGACCCCTGAATATTATTGTATTTGGTTTCTTAGCTATATATATATAAAAATAAAAAAAATAAAAAAAAAACCTTCAATTTGTTTCAAGAAATTTGTATCCTCTGTCTCAAAAAATTAAAAAAAAAAAATATTATTCTGATTACGTAAATGTTCATCCAATTGATTCCATGTAGAAAAAAAATGTATATGCTGGATTTGTTTTAATTATTACCAAAAACAGTTGAATTGGAAATAATTAAATAAAAGAAACTCAAATTCAGTATATGATAAAAAAAACTTTTACTTTTTCTACTATAAACTATTTTTCACTTTATATTTTATCATGTAGGTCATTTTTTTTACAAGTTTCAAATTAATATATTTTTAACTGAAATAAAGTAATAATGAAGTTACTTTTATTCGAAATAAATATCAATATAAAAAGTACAACAATCACCAAAATTTTAATATGCACAAATAACGCATAATTTCCAACAAATGGCAAGGTGTTCTCCTCCAGGTCCAGGTATATATATGAAAAATAAAAAGACAACAAAAAAAATCTACAAAATTTTATGTGTCGTGAGCATATAATGTTGAAGTACAGAGTGAAGCTCTCTTCTTATCCAGTCTACGATTTCTGCTGCTCCATTGGAATTGGCATTCTCAACCCTCTTCCAATTCGCCAGATAAATCAGTCCGCCTTTGAACATCTACTATCTATTCTTGGGAAGATCCGGTCGCAGGAGCAGAGAAAAAAGCATCCAAAGCCAATTATGGCATATTCAGCACCTGTCCTGTGGATGACGAGCTCTAACTGGACGTGCAGCAAGTGCAAACCAAAACCCCGTTAGTCAAGTAAAACCATATTACATACTCTGTACCTATTATGGAACATCAAAGAGGCGCTAGCCAAAGCAGAACATAGCGTGAAAAACTGGAATTGGCATCCTTTCTTATTCAGTACACTGACTGTGTTATCATTTTATAATTATAGGAAAGTGTCTCTACAGTAATCCACGCATATAAACAAGAAAGAATGAGACGAATAGACCTTTTTTCAACTACAGCTATATACAAAACATTTTTAAGTATAAACATCGGTGGTGGAATACATTGCACTGCAACCACTATACTTCAAGCTGTGCAAGCTGATTCAACTCCCCATTTTGATGCTTATCAAAATTTCCTTCAGAATTGTTTAGTTTCTGCAGCAAAATACTAATTGTCAATACAAAAGCCAGACATGAATGGAAAAGTTAAAATCAAAACTACAGAAGCTAGCTTGGCAATACGTGGAAAAGCTTGCAAGCAATTGGTAAAAATTTCAGAATCAAAACTACAAACCCCCTTTTTTTTTTTTTTTAATGGAACCCAAGGGAGCACAAATTTCCACATACAATGCAAGAGAAGTTAAAATGAAAAGAAAAAACAACAACGAAAGCAGCTTGCAACTGCCTCCACAAGAACAAAACAAACTGCATCCGTTCTTAACAGCTTTTAGCTTTTATAACTAAACCAAAAGTAGTGAACACTGAGGAAAGAGAGATGCAGCAAGAACAAAGTAACCTCAAAAATTCTTATTTCTTTGGATCATAAAGCAAATGGAGATACTTACTTCCACTGGCAGATCAATAGGAAACAAATTTATGGCACCAGGATTAAAGCTCAATCCACTGAAGAACAAACACGCAAGAAATTGCAGACATTAATGACGTGTAATTAAGAACCATATATAGCATAAAAACAATAATGGCAATAATAAAGCCAACAAACAAATGAGGAAATGGGCAGAGAATCTATTAAATTCCAAAGATATTGACTCATGCAGAGTAAACATATGCAGGAAACATACGAGTAGGTCAATGCCAGGCGCCAAATGTATGGAGTGAAGAACTCTTCTGGATGACTCTCTTGTTCGTATGAGAAATGTAGTTGAGTAAACATCTGTTGAAATAAAAATCATCCATCATAAAAATGGCACAAGCAATTTCTAAAGGTAGTACATCCAAACCTGCTAATTTCCAAATGATCTCTTTACCTTCATCCCTTCACCTCGCCATGATCGACAATTGATAATTATGAGTTGGAGGACTTTCTCTACTGACCACTCCCCATCTTCAGTTTGTGCATCCATGCGACTGTTGAAAAAATCTAAAACCTGTACAGGTCACAAGTGACTTCTATAATTCAAAATACATTCAGGCACGAAAGTATTTCAGGCAGTGAAAAATTATAAAGAAGGTGGAACAGGTTGTGCCTTAAAAAGGTATTGTTCACCTAAAGTTGTGCCTTAAAAAGGCGCAAGATTCATCAGAAACAAAGATGGGACAGGTTTTACTTGAAAAATACCATGTATATATTTTCAATCAGTTCACTGAAGCGTGGATGATTCTTGAATGGCTGAAATACCTCCTGCCTGTGCATTATAGCATACACAACCTGCCACAATCCGTAAAGAATAAATGTTGGAACCACAATAACATTACATGATTTTGTGATTGTGGGATAAAAACGCACAAAAACTGAATCTATGTATGGAATAATACCTCAGGATTACGTGGCAGGGCATAAGTCAAAATTGCATTTAAAATTTCCAGGACAATTCTCAGAAAGTCTGTGTAGATATGCAACTCAGCAGACTGAAAAAACATAATCCAATTAAGTAAATAGAAAAGAATATGGGGATACATCCAAGTAGAATAATGACATACACACTGTGCTAATGCAACATCATAAAAAGACCAAAATGACTACCATATCTTCAGCAAGACTGCCTTGTTCAACTGAGCCATTCTTCCCTATCTTGTCATCTATTCGCTCTGCTATCTTGTTGTACCTAAAGATGCAGCATCATGTTAAAAGAAATGTCAATAAGATAATTCAAGAATACCAGAAATGAAAAGCAGCAACACAATGATAAAAGCCGTAAAGATGACATATTAAAATACAGGAAATGAAGCAGAAAAGTGACATACTTGCGAGAAAGCATGTAGAAGAGGCTAACTAGTCTTTGTGATGCATATGCACTCAAACGGTGAACATGAGGAGCCATGTTTGCCAAGGTTGCTAGACAAGTTGTATGGAGATAGAGATCCTGTCACAAATTTAAAATTTAAAAGGTTCACAAAGAAAATGTTATAGAGTTACAAAGTTGTCTGACATTGCATTCAACTATGTTAAATTCACAAAGTATAACCATAAAAAGTTGGAAACTAAGAAGAATAGAAATCATACCCTCAGTTTGGAAAGATTATACTTCACAGTCCTTATAAGAATTATGACCATTAGGGAACCAAGAGATGTGTGATGAAGAAGGTGGTCTTGATACCATGGAACACTGGGCAGTATCTGTAGGAGTTGGTAAAAGAGTAAGAAAGTATCATGATGCTAAATATAAGCTCAAGCACCGTCATGTAGAGTTGATTCGTACCATCTTGTGAATGCTTGCATTAAAAGAAGAATCTTGACTGAGTATAAGAAGTATAATCAATAAGATGTATATGTGATTCGAGGTCCTCTTTGAAGCATTGTTTAGCGTCTCTAGAATTGGCATCAGCTGTAGGTTTCATACCGAATAAACATATCATTATTTTGACGCACTATTCCAAAAATAAATAAAACATAACTCATAAAATCAAAAGTCGGAAGAAATCAAAGAATTTTATTAATCTCAAGAATAGTCACTAGTTAAAATGACGTCAAACATAATCCTGTTCTACTACTCCATTCAATATGCAACATAACAGCCTTTGATAAAAGAGGGACCCATTTCCATGCTGTTCCACAGTTGAAAGTTTCTCAGCAAAAAGAAAGGGAAAAAACAGAACAGGAACAAATTAAGCTCATCTTCATACCAAGGTATCCAAATCTGTGCGCACTAATACATACTCCAAGAAGTCAGAATTCCCATGTACCAACGTGTAAAGCAATAAGGCTGCAGTTTCATCACCCAAACACCTGCAAAAGAAAAACTTTTATACAATACTCTGAGATATGGACGCTTATGGTGCTCGCTTGACATATTTATTACTAGGGGTGTTCATGGCCTCCGAAATGGCCGAACCGAAAACCGAACTGACCCTATTCGGTTCGGTTCGGTTTACATTTTTATAATTTTCAAATTTTTTGAACCGAACCGAATTTTGGTTCGGTTTTATGTAAAAAAATTTTCTATTAACCGAAATAACCGATTTTTTTATTTTTTATTTTCTAAATATTTGTTAAAAATATATACAAATTTAATATAAAAATAATCAATATTTTAAAATTTCTGGTTCGGTTTTCTACCAAAAAATTTCAGTTCGGTTCTGGACCAAATTCGGTTCTGTTCTGATTTTTTCAAATTCGGTTCGGTCAGAAAATTGCCCAAAAACCGACCGAACCGACAGCCTATATATTACAGGCCACCATACCGAAAAAAAAAAAAAAAAAAAACAGCTAATACTGTAAATTAACTTTTTAACGCTCTCTATATAACAAGATGCAGCCAGGTGTAAATTAACCCTCTCTAAGTGTTAGTTAGCTTCTCTCTCTTACTTCACGTTGCCCAAGGAGCATATGCAACTTGACCTAGAAAAGCATGCCTTCTCGCATGCTAAAAATTGATGCGTGAAAAGAAACAGATTCTATAAAGAGTAAATAACAAGAAGATACTTACATGCCAAGAGTATCAAATAGAGATGCAAATGGTAATCTCACATGTACCGCATTTTGTGCATTCCCCTCAATATCTACACGATCAACTGCAAAGAAGGCACTTTAGCAGGACAGAAACAAAATAGCTAACTTTTTTTTTTGAAAAAAGTAGTTTGAGGGAAAAGGAGAGAGCAAGGGAGAAAAGAGGATCTCACGTTGAATATCCTTTGCATTTTCTAATGCTTTGCAGTAAGGATTGTCAGAGAAATACATATTTACTTTGGAAAGAGAGTCTGACGCAGCACTGTCATCACTTCTGTCTGTTATAGGCTCACCGCCCATAACACATTTATGATAATATTTAAGTATAAGCAACACATGAAGACTGGAGTCTGCTAATGGATTTCTTACGCCTTCACCATTTGAACTGACCAAGTAATTGAATGGTAGTAAGACAAAAGTAGCTGCAAGACAAATGTAATTTATCAACAGAAGCATCAATGTAAAAGACACTAACAATGTTGCTAAGTTTAAAAATATTACTTCTCAAAAAGAAACCCTGGCTAAAGACAAAAATTCTGTAAAAACTAGCCAAAATATTAGGGATGTCGCAGTGGGAGACATCAGGAGAGAGAGAGATGGTCAACTTCAATAAAAGAAACAAATCACATAGATCCTTAAATCTCAGTAAATACAAATAAACTCAACTAACAGTCAGTGTGAAAGAGTCATAACTGGATAACCTTAATCCAAAATAACTGAGGTAAAACTATTAATTAAAAAGAAATAAAAAAATTTGAAAGTCCCAAACAACACCAAAATCTAGTTCAAGCTTAAAATTTTCATATGAAAACTTCAAGCCCTAGGCTGTTAAGCTTTGATTATTTGAACAAAATCAACAGCCAGCTTACCAGCTGCAGAGCCAACTCTTTGCAAGACCCCAGGCTGGCTCCCTTCAGAAAAAACAGAATAAGATTTATTCTTCAATGGGATATGAGGTCGCATTATATAATTGAGTAGTAATCTCCGAACAACCAAACTGACCAGAGTGCTCTCCTGCAAATTGAAAGGTACGCAGATATGAGACCAAGGTCTTGAGACTTACAACAGCAGATGAAGCTGAAGTTCATCTACTAACCTGAGCCATTGCAGCATCAATAAAAGGATTCATATCTGTTGGTCCTGGTGATGGCCCATAGATAAGTTGAGTTGACATTGCAACAAGCATGAAGTTAAGTAACTCCTGATGCAGGAGGTAGGTGTTCGCACTTGTGACAAAAACAACACAAATTTAGAAGAATAAAACGATTTAAATTAAATCTTCACAGGAAATAATAGCAAAAATTCCACGATATACCTTACATCAACAGAGCCAATAAATCTGAGAACACTGTGCATAACAAGATTCTCAATTTTTATATCTGCACAGACAAAACCCAAACTTCAGACGTACTGGCATTGCTCGGAATAAATCATATGCAAGAATTAAATTCATTTAAAAATCCTTGTTTTTATTATTTTAAGTAGAAAGAATTGGATTCTAACAATTATATAGACTCTTTAATCAAGAAAATTTACCAAATGGAATTCAATCCAACCAAATTCTTGCATTCTTAGACTTCCAAAACAACGAAACAACGATCACAGCCTTTAATATCCTAACGAGCAACCACATCGGTATATGCTTGCAAACAATATCAAACAAATTGCATCATACAAATTGAGAGATATACCTCCAGTGAAACCATTTGGTACAGGTTCACTTTCATCCAAGGATAAATACAAGTCCTCAATGTTGCTACTATTACTCTGTGCATTTTCAATTAAATACTTCAAAAAAACAGACGAAATATACACAGCATTAACCGCCTTCATATTCACTGGTGATGATGCACCGCTACTCGAAATTGCCTCTTCCACGCATTGCGCCAAGTGAATCAAAATCTTCGCTAGATGCCTCGTGTAACAGTTATTTTGCGCTGCACAATAAATAATAATAAAAAAAATCGTTAAAGCGGTGTCGTTTTGTACTATTCAAAACCTAAACAGATGCGAATACACTAATCAAGCAAAAAAAAATGTCAATTAATGAATGAAATGATGAAGATAACTGACCGAAGAGCTGACAAGCTTCTTGAACACGATTGTTAGGCCAGTTAAGATTGAGAGGTAGTTCTAGAAGTTTCTGCCAGAAATCGGAGCCAAGCGGGAACGATTTCTCGCCGACAAAAGAACCGATTAGGTACTCCGCCGTGTCTTGCGGACGTGCACTGCTGCTCAGCCGCGGCGTTGAAGGTAGTGCTCCCATTGGAAGGAGAACGGAGTTGGAAGCGGTTTTTTATGTATTTTTTATTTGACTCGGTAGTGGCTCAGTTGACGAGTCAACCGTGTTCAGGCGATCTTAATCGGCATTACCAGAGAAAGCTGAGAGTACAGAGGTTTTTTTTTTTTTTTTTTTTGGGGATCTGTTTGGCTTTGAAAATAAAAATGGGAAAAAGAGGAAAAAGAGATGGCGTTGCTGCTGGCGAAGGAAGAGAGAGAGCTATTGAAGAGACAATAAATCTGAAACTGGACCTTAGAGCAATTAATTTTTGATGCGTCATTAGATTTATCGATTTTACCAAACTGTCCTTCTCTTTTTTTAATTCCCTCCTGCATACTAATACTCAAATTCAAATACACTATAGATAACTTATATTGGGTTATGATATCTTGTTATTAATTTTTCATTTAAAATAAATATAAATTTTGGATGTTTGAAGAACAATATTGATTAATTTTATATTAATTTTGATTAAAAATAAATTATTTATATCAAAATTTACATATATTTATAAACAAACGATTATCAATATTGCGATTGTAAAGCAATTAATCATATCAGCTTATTTTATAATATAAATTTATGGTTCTGACTTATAAAATATGCAAAACTAAATTTTCAAATGATTTATAAAAAAATATTAAATAATTTAATGATATAAGCTTCCTTTAAGATATTAATAAATTAAGAGTTTTTTTTTTTCCTAATCCAACCTAAAAAAATTAAAAAATAAAATAAAAATATTATAATAAAATAAGAAAATAGCAAAAAAAAAAAAAAAAAAAGCGGGGTAATTTAGTCTCTCAAGAGAAATTGGAAGGTAAAGTATCTCTAATTCTCTATATTAGTCGTGGTTTTGCTGTGATTAGCCAAAAAAAAAAAACTGTATTTTGCTTCGTCGGCAAGATGCCACCTGTAAATTTTCTGAAAGAAACATTTTTTTTTTCTCTTGACTTCCTTTTGTACTACTAATTTAAGAGCTTTATAAGATACGCTTCACTTTATTTAAAAAACAAAACTAAAAAATAAGGTGGTAATCGCTAATCACCTTTTCCACAAAAGTGTTTAAACCATTTAATTATTAAATTGAAACTTATAAATAAACATTATACTAATTAGTCTAATTTTTAATATATAAATTAAAAATTATGATATTATTTTTTATAATTTCATTTTAATTAAATTGAATATGTCAAAATTTAATGGGATAAGGTGCAAAAATGACCCTAATGTTTGGCCCAATTCTCACATTAGCACCTGATGTTTCGCGAGGTCCGTTTATAACCCTAAAGTCACAAAAATTGGTGCATATAAACTCTTGCAACAAACGTCGTTAAAAGCAGCATTAAGTTTGCTGATGTATCAATTGTGGGGCCTATGAAAATGAATTAAAAAAAAAAATAAGGTGGTCCAATTTAGCCTATAATGTATAGTGCAAAGCTCAATTAAGCCCATAATCTATTTTTTTGCTAAAAACACACATGATGTTATTCAATATGGTCATTTTGCCCATTCTAAAAGGTTTGACATATAATAAAAATACAAACTAGTCCCTAAAATTGTATTTCTATCAAAATATTTCAAGTTTTAAATTTTAATAGACAAAATTGTCCTTAATTTATTTATTAATTGTATAACTTTAAGGAAATTATCTTATTTAATTATTAATCTCTCTAAACTACACTATATGTATAATCTAAAGTAATTAAATTAAAAATATAAATCAAAGTGATGCTAATTTTTATTTTTTTTAATATACATATTTAATATTTCATTTGAAATTAGTTAAATAAAAATTAAAAATTAAAAATATAACATTGGCAAAAGGATAGAGAGAATGAGGAATAAAAGTGTTTGTTCTTCAAATGTTTAACTTTTTATATATTAAAAAAATAAAATATAAGAATAAAATTTTACGTATTTTAATGGAATTAATACTTATAAATTTCAATATTAAGCATTTTATTAAAAGTATATATTAGTAAATAAGATCAAAGACTCCAAATATTTTATTATTTATATAATTTTTTTTATTGAACTAATTTAAAACGAAGATTTCAAACACATATACACATATACATACATATATACATACACACATACATACATACATACATACATACACACATACATACATACATATATATATACATACATACATACATACACACACACACATATATATATATATATATATATCACTTCAGTTTAAACTTTTATTTTTATAATTAATTATTCTACATTACACATATAATTTTATTTAGAAAGATTGATAATTAAGTAGAATATTTTTCTTAGAAATATTTTGATGAAATCACAATTTTAGGGACTAATTTGTATTTTTATTAGATGTCAAACTTTTTAAAAATTCAAATTTTAAATTTTCTATATCTAGTCCCTAAAAATGCAAATTAGTCCCTGAAATTCAAATTTGATTTATATTTATATTTTTAATTTAATTACTTTAGATTATACATATAGTATAGTTTAGAGAGATTAATAATTAAATAAAATAATTTCCTTAAAGTTATACAATTAATAAAAAAATTAAGGACAATTTT